>SNQJ01S0040142.1:14823-52122 GCA_010110895.2 Picea sitchensis
CATTTTTTTTTTAGAAATCTCAACTATCCCCACACAATTTATTTTCCCATTTGAAAATTAATTGAAATTTTCCATGACTTTTTCAATTTAAGAAATGATGGTCAATATTCACCACAGATTCCTTGATTTATGAGAAATCGTGGTTGAATTCACCCTAAGTTATTCCTTGATTAAGAAATACCCCAAATTAATTCCACTTATGCATTGTCACTCTCACTAAATATATGTATCCTCTCCTCCTTGGAGGTACCCATTATTTTTCCACGCTTAACCTTTTCCCAAAGATTGTTTTTTTTTTCTTGGAAATGGGTACTTCTAACGTTATATTTGTGATGCTCTCCTTTGGCATTGCTTATTTTTATTTTATTTTTAAATAATGAAAATGTTGTTTTTGGGGTTCTAGATGGAATCACAATTAATATGTTATTATTTTTGTTTGAGGTTTGTTTGTATTATAATACAATGAAAATGTATTTTTTTGGGGTTTGTGGATGGAATCTCAATTAGTAGGTTATTATAGGTTATTATTTTGGTTTGAGGTTTGTTGGTGTTGCAATACGGTCGTTCAATGCATACAACTCTTTCTTTTGAAAAAAAACTTGGGCACTTTCATGTAGATTAACAATTTGTGATTTTTCATAAAATTAGGAAGTATGCATCTCAACCTATTATTTATTCTTTTGTCATTGATATTTATGGATTCTAAAACCCATTTTGTATATTATGGAATTTGTGATTTTTTGGGGGGAGAAACATGAAGGTATCTTCATTATATATTACGTTATTTGTGATTTTTGTGGGAAAAAATAAGTATTTGTGATTTTTGTGGGAAAAAATAAGTATTTAATGTAATCCAACACTTTCACCCAGTTGATTACATCTGATAACAATTGTTATATGCTTTTTTGAATTCAATCTTCTGACAAGTATTGCTGACATCTATAATTAATTAAATGCATCTATAAATTTTATCATGTGATAGATCTAAGAATAATAAAAATGTCATGAAATTACATTGATATGAATTTATACTTGATACCCATTTCAAAAACATTGATATTGGCGGATCCTAAAACATCATTTCCATTTGTTGGAAAAATCTTTTCAAAAACTAGTGATAAACCACCTACAAAACCTAAAATATTTATGAGACAAAGTAGTATCTCTACTAACTATCAATGATAATATTATTTTTAAACATTGATATGAATTTATACTTGATACCCATTTCAAAAACATTGATATTGGCGGATCCTAAAACATCATTTCCATTTGTTGGAAAAATCTTTTCAAAAACTAGTGATAAACCACCTACAAAACCTAAGATATTTATGAGACAAAGTAGTATCTCTACTAACTATCAATGATAATATTATTTTTAACTTGTAATGCATTTATGGTGCAGCAGTCAAAATTTATTTTGGACCCATCAAATTGCCCTTGCTAAAAGTAAAAGATACTTCTCCAAGGTTGAATCCATGAACAACTAATTGGCTAAAATTTATCATTGAGCAAACTCCACTTTGATTAATCAAGAATTTGTATCTCATCGGTTATAAAATCTAATTATTATGACGGATACTATCCAACAAGATCATGTCAATCAATGAGTTCAAACAACAATTTATTTCACTCGTCGATATCAACTATTTCTAGAATTTACTAATTCCTTTTCACAGTTTAATTCCTTTCCACAGTTTGTTAAAGATGTAGTGAACAAACCCTCGGAAAATTCATATTATAAAATGTATATTGATTACTTCACCTAAAATTTTAAAACATGTTATATAAGAAATTTATAATTTTGAAATTAAAATGAAAATCCAAAATAGTTGGCATGCCCTTCTGATACATAAGAATCTTATTGTTTACATAAGGATCAATATATCTCACTAGTCATATTAAAATCCAAAAAAAATCAAAATCCTCGAGGTGGGGTCTAGGAGAGTGATATAAAATTTTATTAAAAGAACAAATTCATGTTTTTAATTAAAAGACAACAAAAATTGACAAAAGAAAAAAATTATCCCTTCTGATACATAAGAATCTTATTGTTTACATAAGGATCAATATATCTCACTAGTCATATTAAAATCCAAAAAAAATCAAAATCCTCGAGGTGGGGTCTAGGAGAGTGATATAAAATTTTATTAAAAGAACAAATTCATGTTTTTAATTAAAAGACAACAAAAATTGACAAAAGAAAAAAATTATCCTTAACATCCATGTAAGTATAAAAGCTTAGTGGTGAGAATATACGAGAGGCAAAATGTGTGCTTCATGGAACTATCTTGTATTATGAAAGGAGAAACATGAATGGATAAATTTAGTATTCTAATGGGTGATAAAAATATTAACTAAACATTTGTAATGTTATAATAGTTCTTTTCCATGCAATTATAAGTTTAAGTGTGTTAATAAAATGTCCATGGAATAGAAATCAACTTTAATGTATCAATTAAATGTGTTAATAAAATATCTAAGTCTCTGTATCTTTGAATTGATTGAGATTATTGAACTTAATAAAGGAAATCAAGTTTAGACCAATGTTTTTAGGGTTATAATTTTTCCAAATTATTTTTTGATTTGAAGAGTATAAATCTATCATTTTAAACCTATCATTTTAGACAATATACATCTATCATCTAACCCTAAAAGAAATTGAAAATGAAAAGTAAAGAGAACAAATAATGTCATGTACACATGACAAGCCATAACATATACTAACAATTCTAGTGCAAATTCCATAATTCAATTTAAGTATTAAATCGAATTCAAGGATGAAGAAAATTACAAATATATTAGCTATGATGAGCATTAAGAAGTCCTCACTTTGATTTGTATTAGACTTGAATGTCTTAGGTCAATTCAACCCTTCTAACTATGACAATGTCATAATATATTGGGATTAGAAAAAACTATGCCTAAATCTTTGCACATTATGTCATTCAAAAGTAAAATATTTTTTTCATGAATAATGTTGTGAGTAGTCTACTTGAATTTATGTTACCAAAGTGAATTAACAAATTACAATGTCAAGCATGTAGAACACTAGAAAAGTAGAAAAACAATGTCTAGTATTGATTAATTATCTTATAATTTAATGAATAATTTATGTTACCAAAGTGAATTAACAAATTACAATGTCAAGCATGTAGAACACTAGAAAAGTAGAAAAACAATGTCTAGTATTGATTAATTATCTTATAATTTAATGAATTTGTATTAGTTGCCCCATGGAATACTGCATTAAATTCTAGTAATTTTAAAATCAATTTCTCAACCATATAGAAGTAGAAATATAAAAAAAATAAAAATAATGTTTTTATAATTAAATAAGTCTCCAATGTCATGTAAAAAATAATGTGTCATTAATCATCCATGGATAGTGATTAAAATTTGTATTTAATTGTATCATCTAATTTAGAAAAAAATTGCTCACCACACTAAGTATATTTAAAAAAAATATTATGCTTAATGTTTTTGTTATATATTTCAACATCCATCTTGATGAAGACTGATTTGAATACTGATTCCAAGATTCCATCGAATCTAGTTTTATGATATCTTGATCCTTGGACATGTGGTTTCTCTCCCCACACATGAACTAATCATGTCCATGGAAGAAATTAAACTCCATTAATCATCCAAGATGGCACCCTGACCTTCAAAGTCATTCCCCTCTGAATTTCCATGTGAAGTTCATAGGAACTTCAACCTTATTGAAAACTCATCTAGTAGAGATATCGTTCCTCTTCTATCCCCTTCACATTCTTATTTCTACGCATCATTGACCATTATATGAAATTTGTAAATTCAGTGCTCCATTATCCCGTCACATGACTGGATGTTAAAATTCTGGTCTAACCAAAACCTTGCTTCACTACACCACTGGTGCACAAAGTATTTATCATCACACAACCATTGGCTGGGACCAATGGCTAACCAGGTCAATGGATCTCATTCCAAACGATATAATGCACCCTTCTACGATCTTGGTCTGGTGTAGGAACTATGCTACATGGAACGTCAAACAATATCTCTCAAGTAGTTGGACGGTTGAGTCATGGCTCCGCTCCACATTTTCTATTCATCAAAATATCACTATTGATTTTATACCAAACATTCACACACCTTTAGACTTACTAATACAGTAGGGTTTGCACACAGAATGACAAAAATCAAAGATACAACAAAATTGAATATTTTTTATTAAATCTAGCTCGACTAATTTACATAATATGGCCTCGCTGGGCATGGACACCCTCTCGACCTGGCTACATTTTGGGTCCTTTTTTTTTTTAATCAATGATGGGTTTACAATATAAATAACAAATGGCACAACCAACAAATCATCTCAGATCCTAAATATCCTCACCCTATCCCTCAAAATATTATAACAATGCAGATGCCATTACATTTTTGGCACAATCATTAGTCAAATGCTAAGTTTCTAGGTACAGACTCCCAAGGTAGAAAAATATTCAATACCTCCTCGTAACATGTGTTCATTTTAGCGTTTCTAGGTACAGACTCCCAAGGTAGAAAAATATTCAGTACCTCCTGGTAACATGTCTTCATTACCTCTTCATCTTCATTATATGGTCTTCCTGCTTCATTTCACCATACACTGTGCTTCTCCTCATGCTCAATAGTAAGATGAAAATAAGCCTTTGCAGTAACAAGTCTTCTACCTTGCTACACAATACCTCTCTAAGATTCTCTCGTAAGCTCAATATTTTGGTATTCTCTAGGTTCTCTCCTCTGTAACCTTAGGAACACTCCTTGCTCTAGACGGTTGCATATCTTCTCACTCTTACACAGAGAAATATTTCATTTTTCTTTGATACTAATTGATGAAGACCGATTTTTGGGATCCTTTGAATCGAGTTTTCTGAGATCTCGATCCTTGGATCTATGGGTTCTCTTCCCACACATGGAATGATCAAATACATTGAAATAATTAAATTGCATCTATAATTCCAGATTGCATCTTGACATTCAAAGGCATTTTGCTCTAAATTGCCTCGTGAAGTTCACAGAAACTTCACCCTTCTCGAACACTCATCTCGAACAGGTCTCGTTCCTCTTAGAACCCCTTGAAATTCCTATTTATAGTGCTCATTCTCCATTGTATGACCTTTGGAAATCCAAAGCTCCATGATTCCTTTATCTTGTCACAGGACCGAGTGTTAAAATCCTGGTCTAACCGAATCCTCGCTTCACTACAACATTGGTGTGCAAACTATTTATCGTCACATGACCATTTTCTAGGACCAATGGCTAACTGAGTCAATAAAGCTCGTTCCAAAATATATAATGTGCCCTTATACTATCTCGGTCCATTGCATGAACTATGTTGCGTGGAACATCAACCAAGAACTTTGAAGTTGGACGATCGAGTCGTGGCTCTGTTCCACACTTTTGATTCGTCAACATATCACCGTCGATATTTCCAGTCAACACTCAGACACGTTCAGACTTATGAATACATCGGGGTTTGCACACAGAATCATGGAAATCAAAGATACAACAAACTCAAATCACACATTCATTTTTTTTATTAAATCAAGATCGACTAATTTACATAATACAACCTCGTTGGGCCTGACCGCCCTCTCGGCCTAGTTACATTTTGGCTCCCTCAAAGACGATATTAGAATATAAATAACAAATGAAACAACCAACAAATCATCTTGGATCCTAAATATCCTCGCCATATCCCTCGAACTCTTCTAACAGTGTAAATCCCAATACATAGTTGGCACAACCATTAGTCAAATGCTACGTATCTAGGTATCGACTAAATATTTCACAAACAAATAATGTCCTCAAGGCCACACTGAATCTTGTGTAAAGTTCAAAATTTTGACTTTGAATTAGCGGGCGTATGCTCTTGCATCACATTAGCAAGCTTAATACAAGAGCAAACTTTGTCCTTGGAGATTATACTAACAATCTATGTAAAAAAAACTTTGTACTAGGAGATTATATTATATTAACAATTTATGTAAAAAAAAGTGAATTTGATTTCTTTGTAATAATAAGTGTTGTATAGCAACTTAGTCCCTTCCAAGTAGATTTAAAAATGGAGGTGATACTTGGTATGTTATAATTATTGATGATGATGATTCTGTGAAACATAAACAATATGATAACAAATGAGTTAGTTTCATAGTCTTAAAAGAAATTTACTTAGTTTTCCAAATTTTTGTTTGGAATTTATTTGAATATATAATTATTGTCATATGGTTAGGGAGAAAGAAACTCTCTCTATATATAAAATAATAATGTTACGAAGAAAAGTATATCAAGGACTCTAGTCTATGATATTACATTTCTATTTATACTCTTTTAATGATATGCATATCTTAATTTTATTTGCATTTCAATTTATTATTGTATGCAATTATTGTTGATTACATGAATTGTTATTTATTAATTAAAGAATTAAATTATGATGTTAATTTTCTTAAGATTAGTTTAATAAGACTTTATTAATGCTATGAGTCATAATTATTATTATATATTTAAATATAATAATTGGATAATATTTTAATTAAAGTGCAAGGGTTGAGAGACTCACGGGTTCACATTTACACTCATGCTTCTGTATCACAAGTCCGATCGACTTAAGGCTTCCTTATTCCATACTTAACCACTTTTTCAATCATGGGTTCCCTGTAATTGCGCTTCTATTGTTCTGTGTTCTCCAAACAACACCTGATGATAGCGAGACTCCCAAACTGGCGGCTCAAGATTGCGCCCCTTCGTTGAATATAATCAGATCAAAAATATATCAAAGAGTTGAGTCTATGATATTACATTTCCATATCTACTTTTTTAGTGATAAGCATATCTTAATTTTATTTGCATTTGAATTTATTATTGTATGCAATTATTGTTGATTACATGAATTGTTATTTATTGATTATAAAATTAAATTATGATATTAATTTTTTTTAAATCAGTTTAATAAGATTTCATACTTAGCCATTTTTTCGATCAAGGGTTCTCGGGAATTGCACTTTTATTATTCCATGTTCTCCAAACAACACCTGGAGTTCAACAATATACAAATTGACACGTGAACTCCCAAGCTGTTGGGCTCAAAATTACGCCTGACAAAAATAAATTTACGTTTTATTATTAAAAAAAATTACGTTTTAGAAATTAAATTATATATTTTTTTTCACTATAAAAAGTGAATTTATATTAAAAAAAAATATAATTAGAACTCTGCATAGGGATATCGACCTTCATGTTTTTAGTTTTTGTGAAGTTAGTTTAAATTTTATTAAAACATAAGTATAAAATAATAATTTAATTCTTATTAAAATATAAGTATAAGGAAATAGTTTAATTCATATTAAAACATAAGTATGAGCATGATCCATTATTATACATGATATTTTTTATACTTGCATTGTTTTCTTTGTATTATTATACTTGCATTGTTTTTATACTTGCATGATATTTTTATGATATTATTATACATGATCCATTATTATAATTGCAATGCAGAATTGTGGAATTGTTACAACTGATTATACTTGGTTACTTTATAACTTATCAAGCAATCATAGGATTATTAAAGTAAATTTAAACTTAATAAAATTTGGTAAAACCGTCATCATTGTATAGTTGCATACATTCTTAATTAAACAATGATTCAAATCTAAGAATGTATGTGAATTCTTAATCACGATTAAAATTAATAAAATTTGGTAAAACCCTCATCATTGTATAGTTGCATACATTCTTAATTAAACAATGATTCAAATCTCGAAATCTATGTGAATTCTTAAACAACTATTTTAAACTAGCACGTCACCTTGAGAAATTATTACCTCAAAAGGAAATATCCTTCCGAACCATAATTATTATTTTTGGTAACACGAAATGATTAATAGTCAATAGAAGAATGTGCACAACGATTAACCTATGTCCAAATATTAAGTTGGGTGAACCACAACGATTAACCTATATACTCTTAAAATATAATATATCAATTACGTTCCACTTAAAGTTAAATTAAAATGGTAAGAGTAAAGATTGCATAAGAAAATATTTTATCAAAATATTTATTTCCAATTTTTCTTTTGTGATTTATTTGAATATATAATTATTACGGTTTTTCAAATTTTTGTTTGGGATTTATTTGAATATATATAGTTATTTTGATATGGTTAGTGAAAAGCAATTTCTCTCTATAAAATAATAATGCTACAAATATTTTATTATTGGTGGTTCTTAATACCAACTTTATTGTTAAGTTTATTATTATTGTAGTTTATAATCTTAAATTAGTTTAATAAGACTTCATTAATTCTACTAGACATATATATTATTGTTAAATTATATATATATATGAATTAAGGTTTGGGTTTATATTTAAATATAATAATTGGATAATAATTTAATTAAGTTGCACAAGTTGGTGGACTCACAAGTTCACATTTTAGTCACTTTTTAGTTCGTGATTTCTTGAGAATTGCGCTTTTATTGTTCTGTGTTCTCCAAACAACACCTGGAATTCCACGATATACAAATTGACAACCCAACTCTCGGGATAGCGGACTCAAGATTGCACTTATATTCTTCCTTGACCTACGAACATCTTGGGGATTTACACAATATATAGATTAACCACCAAACTCCCCATCATGCCAAAATAATAATAATAATCTTTCTAAATTTATTTGGTTACTTCTATTTTTATATGTGCATGGATTTGAAGTCTTCTACAAGCATCCGCGCTAGGTATCCAATTTTGGCCTGCCAAATGTAAATTTCCTTCTATATTGGCCTGTGTCAAATATAAATTTTATTTACATGTATAAAGATTTAAAAGCGTAATTTTATTTCGATGTACAAAGCTTTAAAAGCGCGATATTGAATTTGTATCATATATTGCAAATATAAATTTTCTGCTATTTTGACCTGCATGAATTTTTATTATATATTCCAAATATAAATTTCGTGCGCTTTTGGCCTGGGTGAATTTTTATTATATATTCGAAATATAAATTTCCTGCTCTTTTGGCATGAAATTTTATTTATATGTACAATGTTTAAAAGCCTGAATTTGTATCATATATTTCAGTATTGGATTTTTTAATATGTACAAATCTTTAATGTGAAAAGCTTTAATATATTTCCTATTTTGTTTGTCATGGTGGTATAAAAAACATGATTTTCTTTACTTCGAATGTGTTCATTGGTTTATGTCATGCATTTGGTACACATCGCAATTGTTGTTTATAATCATCAATGGGTGTTGGCTTCAGTTTGCGATTGTGCCTAGAAAACAATTCAAATATGCAGATTTAAAACTTTATATACTACATTTGATGAGTGTTTGCTAATTAGCAACCTCAGTTTTACTTCTATGCAGTGTATTGGTCCATTTCATGGTGTCAATTTAATTGAGGTTGGAGATAATTATAATAGTAACCATGAAAGTTGAACCCTTGCGTATAAATAAATGACAAAGATTATCACTTGTGGTTAGAGATTCCTCTATGAGAAAATGACAATTACAGTCACACAGTAATAGGATTTTATTGCACGATTCCCACCGCAGATACAAAGAAGTTGAAATGCTTAGAGTTATTAAAACTCCCAAATATTTCATTCCAACTTTTAAGATGGATGCCCGGGGAGTTGACCGTGGAATAAAGTTTGTAAATTGTAACGACACGTTCAATGTCGTGGGATGCCAATGCCAGAAAGGGATGATGATAGAATTCAACTTGTACGAAAGACAACAATGAGATTGGAACCATGATTTCTCACTTACAACAAATATCTCTGGTAGGACATAAACATTATCAATATTAAAGAAAAGGAAACGATACATATTGAAAAACATGATCTTCCCACCTCACAACAACCAGATCACTGCTCAATAACAAATACTTGGAATGAGCAAATCAGAGAAGAGTGAATAGCTGGAGGACGTAAGGTCGGGGCATAATTCACTGTTATTTCTTATATCTTTGAGGATTTTTTGGAATTTTAGGACAAACGTATGAGCTAGCATCCATTACCAGATGGATCGAGGAAGGAAACTCTACTTGTACGAAGAATGGACAGAATCTTTTACACACAAATCTTATTCCAAATCATGCTTTCTGCAACCTTATTATTTAGTATTGTGATGCACATAATATCCCTTTTAAAAAATCAGAAAACAAAAAGAAATGTTCTTCAATGGAAAACATCGTGAGTACCAAGGCAACTTTAGAAGCTGCAAGGATGACTTCAACGTTCTTTGTAGAAAAGATTTCCATAGGACCTTTTGAAGCGAAAAGGCAGGTTTCTTATGAACTCACACTTCTTGCTAAATGCAGCATGGACAATAGATATTTCATTGCAGAGGAAGGATGCATACCTTTGCTTGTATCGTTTCTATCTTCAGAGGATCCCAAAGCTCAAGAAAATACAGTAACTGCTCTCTTAAATTTATCTATTTAAGAGAGGAACAAAGCTAAAATAATACAATATGGTGCATTACAACCAATCATCAATGTTCTCAGAAATGGATGCAGTATGGAATCTAGGGAGAATGTTGTTGCAACGCTCTTCAACCTTTGTTTTGTTTATGAATATTCCTTTTTCTTTAATAGCTTGAGGGATCATGCATGCAAATTACAGTTGGATGGAGCATCCAAAGTGTGATCCTGCATGCAAAGTGCAATTGGAAAGTGAAGTTCTAGTGGGTGGACACCGCAACAAAAAACATAATAATATTTATAATTAATGAAACTTAGGACAAATTTAGTTAATAGAAAATACTAAGAGAGACATTTAAACTAATGCTAAGTAAAAGTCTAGAATTAATCCACCTTTGAACAATGCATAAAAAAATATATGTCTATTAATCCAAAATCTTCATAAATAATATGAAGTTGCGCCTGGAAATGAGGCCAAATAAAACCTCACAAATTTCTATTGGTCAAGAAATATGTTTGAAAGTATTTGATAAGTACACAAAAAAAAATACCACAATGAAAAACTTTGCACAAATAACTAAATTATACATCAGAATGTTTGTAAAGGATGGAAAGTCAATCACTATAATCCCTACTAACAAGGAATAATAACCATAAGATAAATCAATATATTGATCCAAGTATATTCCCAATGCACATTTTAAGAATCCCAATATTAACTTCAATGTAAAAAAAATTTGTGAAGATGAGTGAATTTGATTTCTTTGTAATAATAACCATGACATACATAAATATATTCATCCAATTATATTCCCAATTATATTCCCAATGCACATTTTAAGAATCCCAATGTTAATTTATAGCTTCTCAATATGATCACATTAGTCATAATGAAGTATAATGATATCTAAAATATTTCAGACCATTAAAATCTAAAACGTGTCAAGTGTGATAACTATTTGAATAATTACTCCACTAACAACATATTTAACCTAACTAAGGTAAAATTGTAATATAAAGATGAACATATTTCTAAAAAGGAAAACATTCCTCTATGAAACAATGAGCTATTGATACATGAAGATTTTGATAGATGAAGATTTTTCAAGAAGATTTTTCATTATTTGATTTGAAATTCATATTATTTTTTTGGAATGAATTTAGAATGTCTTATTAAATGTAATTATTTTTAGTTTCAAATTATTCAACAAAGAAAATGTTGAGTAAATACCCTACAATGTTCAACAAAGAAAATGTTGAATAAATACCCTACAATGTTCATAATCCCAGCCAAGATACCCCACACACTAAAATAGTTGATCACAACATGGGGATATTTTTTATCCATAATACATCAGTTCTATTCTTAACTTCAATTTATTTGTATCCTTCACATTTTCCCTTGTATTTCATCATTGTTATCCCTTCATTGTTTTCTTTCATTGTCCTATTGAATACATCATAGAAATATGGAGTGTTGAGTATTTTGAGGATGTTTCTATCACATAGTTTCCTAGATAATAAGAATTAAGGATGCATAAAGTAATCCCCCAAAACAAGTGCACCAAGTTTAGAATCATGCTTTTAAAAAAGTCCCATCCTTGTTATGAATGTTGTGTTACTATGTATGATCCTAATCGTGTTATAAAAATAATTTATTTTTTTTATATTAGGTCAACTAATTCAAGATGATAAATGAGCAAAAGGTATTAGAGAGTCTAGCTTCATTCCCATTCATGCACATGTTCAACAATATGAAAACAATTTATAAATTTATTGACAACCAATTATAGGAAGAATTAATTCTATCTTTTTGATTCAATGTCACCATGTATGATCTTAATTCATGTTATAAACTTAATGTCTTCCTTTCTTTATTAGGCTTGCAAGTGCAAGTGGATAGACAAGATAATGTATTATGTATAATGTCTTCCTTTCATTATTAGGCTTGCAAGTGCAAGTGGATAGACAAGATAATGTATTATGTATTATGGAGTCTACATTCATGCCCATTGGTGAACATGCTCTAGAATGCAAACCAGTTTCATAAATTTCCTTAACATCAATTATACAAAGAAAACTATGTTCTTGGAATGATGGAATTATCTTGCATCCATCATAATAATTTTTAAATAGATAATTGTGTGTGACATTATTCCTATGGTAGTTGATCATATTTCTTAAAGAAATTTATGGGCTAGGTGTTTCCATGTACTGGTCATATTTTCCAAATGTATTTCCCAATGTATAAAAATCAGAGATTGTAAAATTATTTCCCAACAAAAGGAGGTCTATAAATATGTCCCTCTTTGTCTGATTAATATCAAGCCACATAAAAGAGAGATAAGAGTATTCCTCACCTCTTTTCATTTACCCAATCAGGATAATCAAAAGTACATACAATTTTTAATGATACTGAATGTGATATGTGTCCTAAAAAAATGTGTAAACTTCATCCTTTATCTAAATCCAACTTCATCTAGTCTTTTCTTCAAAACGTTTTCTTTCATGAATGCTATGGACTTTGTTATCTCATGCCATATACTAGAAATGACAAAAATCTTTCAAAGCAACACATAATATCCAAAATCTCGGGCTTCATAATAAACAGATGTTTTGGAATATTGCCTCCAAATATATATTTCCATGAACTATGCAAGCACCAATTCACACCTCGAATAAGGAGACACCAATTTCTAAAGGAATCATTTCAATAAAATATCGTGTCTTATCTAATAGTCGCACAACCCAAAAGTATTACCATGCATGTATAGTGTCCCTCATTATGTGTGATCCAATAACATGAACTCATCCTATGAAATAATTTCCACCCTTCATCTACTAGTCGTTCATGGTTGCATGCACACATAATAGAAATGGATGTGACGTGGCTTGAATTTATACATAATTTTTGTAAATGATGAAATAGAGTAATGGCATATTCAACATACTCTATATTCCATACCCAACAAGCATTTCCTTCCACAAAATGGAATTTCTTATATCCATTTTGTCAAATAGGTGACGTGCAACCTCTTAGTCCCACATTTTTCATACATGTCAATAAGGGCACTACCAATAAAAACATATTTTTAAAATCCCCTTCTGATCGTGTACTCATGAATCTCCTTGCCATGTTGCAGAGCTCGCAAAGAAAACCATGCTACAAAATAAATTGTGCGAGAGACCAAGTTCATGACTCTTTGCATTTGATAAAAGAGTTTCAAGAATTTATTAGCATGTTCATAACTGCAATACCTAGGAATCAACAAACTCGATGTAATCAAATTTGGATTTATTCTTTCCACTTGCATTTGACGGAAGAATTCTGACCCGTCATCTCAGTACCCATTTTCTGTGTGCATAAATAACTTGTAATCATTGCATTTCATGGTCCAACAATTTTTGGTTCACACAAAACATCAAATATGCAGTGTGCTATCTATAAAACTATTTTTGGCATAAAATATCCAACTCAAAGCCATTCTTAATAAGGTACTCAATGGCCATGAATCTTCTTGAATTCTTGTAGAGCATCTAAATTTCCATGGGTTTGGAGAGCAATTGAAATGGTTACAGAACTAGGTTTTATGCATTCGATTTTCATTTGATGAAATAGCTCCGAAGTCTCATGAGTGCACCCATTTTGCACATAATAAAAAGTCATCATATTTTATGATACAACATTTCCATGAGAATTTGTTTCAAAAACTTGGCATGCTAAATCGATATTCCCACATTTTACATATATTTCGACAACTACATGTAACAAATATATCATAGTCAAATGCACTTTAAACTATGTAACCACGAATCTCCTTACTAATCTATAGAGCAGCGAGTTTAGCACATGTAGGTAGAACACTTACAATAGTAACGGAGTTGGATTTCATACCTATCAATTGCAATGAAGAAACAATGATCACGGTTTCATTCACCTTCCCATTCTTGACATGCCCACCGATCATGGGATTCCATGATGCCAAATTTCTCTAAGATATTTTGTCAAACCCTCAATATGTCATCTAAACATTTGCATATTTCGCATACATATTCTAAAAGTTATCTCCCAAAAAGACTACTAACTCAAACCCACTTTTGATTTTGTAATTATGAATATCTTTCCTTGTTGAAAATACCTTGTTCTAACGCATACCGAGAGAATGAAGGAAAAAGTGAAATTGTTTGTTGAAGAGCAAATGTTTCAACACATTTCATGAGAGAAGGAAATAAATAAAAGACCACTAACTCAAACCCACTTTTGATTTTGTAATTATGAATATCTTTCCTTGTTGAAAATACCTTGTTCTAACACATACCTAGAGAATGAAGGAAAAAGTGAAATAATTTGTTGAAGAGCAAATGTTTCAACACATTTCATGAGAGAAGAAAAAAAATAAAATTGTCTGATTGTATACCTATGCTTTGAATTTGGTAATAAATCATGATGCATAATTAAAATGCACGTGTCACATATTCTCTTATCATTTCATTCCATTTGAAAGTATTTTTCTCTTGGATTCTATTAAAAATTAGGCATGAACTATTAATAATAATAATAATCTATTTTTAAGGTCACGGGAAAGCCACACAAAATTGATGTATGATTCCCATGGATATGCTCAAATTCATTCTAATATTGATCATGTGGGCATGGAGTTCCTTCCTCTCTTTCACGGTGTTATTGTTGGTGTGATCCATCCATAAATACTCTCATAACTTAGTTATTAAGGAATTGAGGAGTTCAAAAGGCTTCTTATGTCTCAATTATGTTCAAATATATTTTAGTCAATACTTATATTACCTAGTTGTACAATGGAAAGGTTATGTATATTAATATTTTGTTGAAAATTATATCTAAATATAGATTTTTATATTAGGAATGATTTTCCCAAGGATAGGGTAACACATTTTGCAGAATCAATTCAATAATGTTAAAAGTTTCATGACCTTAGTGTACGTATTTTTAAGATATTTATATATTATTCTTATGTTTACAAAACATGGTCATTTATTTTCCATGTTTACGTTGATTATGTTGGGTATGTGTTATATGCTTTGCATGTGTGTGGTTGAGCATCAGATTCAACAATTGCATATGACAATCCCAATTTCCTTATCCCTTTGTGTCATGTGCGCCAGGCTCTTTCCTGGGGGGTCCAAGGGGAACCAGGTTTGACCCCCCCCTTGTTATGCACAGCGTTCGAGGCAGCACCCTAAAAATGTTTTTTGGGCGGTTTTTGCTATTTTAGCATATTTTTCTATTTTTAGCGGTTTTCTAAATTAATCCCGGATTAAGGAATTATGGTTTTGGTGGCTACATAATACCTAAAATATTGCATAGATTGTATTGTGAATGGTGAAATTAATACAATGAAGAGTTGAAAGGTGTGGCACCAAGAAAGGTTGGTTTTCTCTCGGTTAAGGGTTTCCAACGTAAATCTATATGTATTGTGTGTATGAGCCATTGATTAATTTATGTTTTTCTTAAGAATCTGTATGCATTTCTTTACTTCAAAAGTTTAAAACTTACAGATTATACTTGTATCAAATACATACATATCCCATGTTGAGTTGTCAAAAATCGAAGCATTGAACATATTTTGTGAATTTTGTATGCAGTGATTTAAGCATTGCCAATGACCCGTGTCTTCTTTGTCTAAAATTGTATTTATATAATATTCTAAAATATACAGAAGGTCGAGCTGTCACTAAGGAACTTTCTTGGACACAAATGATTAAAATTACGAGTATTGATTGTTGTGAACATTTTGTATGTACATGTGTGTTTAGACTTTGGAATTTGTTATTTATACTAACATGTTTACTTTTAGTCCAACCACTTAAGGTATGTACACTCAATCCATGTTGGTTACATTGTATAACTATAAGCATATGAAACCAATTCATTTTTTATTGTAAGGGAAATCCACTTCAAGGTTTTATACATTAAGGAGTTTGGTTGATGACAAGATAATTTGGCTAGGACAAATGTTTTCTTTTAGACTTTTGCTTCCTTGCATATTTGAATTAGAAGGTAATATCAAATCATGGATTATTGTGACAACAAGATAAATGCACTAAATATTGAAGATTGTAGGTGGGGTACTTGTCTTCTTTTTGAAGAAAAAAATCATGAGAACAAAGTAATCATTACCCTACAATAATTGGGGGTAGTACAAAAGTGACTACTCTAAAATCTTACCATATTGAATTTGGCTCTAAAAAAGTTTGTATTTTATACTTCTACTTCCTTGAAAATTTGAATTGGAAGATCATATACAATCATGGATGATCATGCCAAGAAGAGAAATGCATTGAATATTGAAGATTGTAGGTTGGGTACTTGTTTTTTTTTATGGAGAATAAAATCATGATGCATAAAATAATCATTACCCTAAAAGAATTGGTGGTATACCAATGTGATTTCTCTCAAATATTACCATATCAAATACTCCAAAATTCGTGGATGTCCCTCAAGAAAAAATTTATTGTTTCCAAAGTTAGTTTTAGGAGATCCTAAACTAGGTACCTCCAATTCATCAAGCTTGAACAAGACATGCAAGGTGAAGCCAAATTTTGTTGCTTCTGGATAGTCTATTTTAAAGACATAATCTTGTTGTTGGGTTGGATTAAAAAAGAAGGTTATAGATGCATTTCATAATGTATAACAAAGAAATAATAATACAATTGTTCTATCAAAAATATTGATTTGACAAGTTTTAAAGGATGAAATTATGACTTAGAATTTCATCAGGAAACACTGTCTTCTTCCATTAGTAGAAGCCTCTTTTATGGTGGTTCTAGTGTGGAAATGAGAGATAAAAGAGTTGTTTCTAGTAGGTTTCTATATATATAGGCAATTTCGAATGATACTGAGTTATTGAATGTAAACAATTATTTTTTATTTTTATTGTATGTTGAACACAAACATAATTGGATTTTCATAGAGGAAAATGAAACTAGGAACACAATAGTAGGTCCTCCTCTAAGATTTGGGCTCATGAATGATGTAGCAAGTTGGCCAATAATTTTTAAAAATTATCATGAATCTACCTATAATGTGTCAATTTTTACATGCAACTCTATGTGACTAATTTTAGATCTGAAATTGCATCCTAGTGATCTAACTATCATTAAAAAATTTACACTGAAATTATTGATTGAAAAACACATGGAGAAGAAACACAAATATCAGAGATGAATCATTAATATACATGAGACACAATTCAGTTATGTAATCTTGTTCACATAATAAATCCTAAGGGAAAAACCATCCCTCCCAGCCAATACACTATCAAAAAAATATGAGGGCAACCTTGTCCTCCAAAGTCACCAAAGCTAAGAACAACCTTGCTCTCGAATAAAAATATAAATCAGAAAATAAAACCTCAGAAATATCTGGAAATATCCTCTACAAAAAAATTTGATATAGACCACATGTATGACCTCCTAACGTCACCTTTCATCTTGTATGGATATGTACCTTCACATAAAATGAGATACATGATTCATCAACTAGAAACCCATGGACATACACTATTTTCTCCACTGCAAATTATGTATACCCTATATGTGATTTCTCTTTCTGCAACCCCTGTATATATGTGCTTCGGCCTCCTATAAATCATGTATGGTACAAAATAATACTCTCACATGTGGGACCTTCTTCGCTCCTCTCTCTTGGGACATAATTTCAACCTTGAAGACTTCCCCTTTGTTGAGATCGCCACTCATCCTAGTAGAAGTGCATACTCACTTATTCTAGCTCCATCATGTCTCCACAAACTCTACATAATAATATCAAATGTCACAATGACCTCTCTCCTTTATATACAATCCTTAGGGGTCACCAAATAATCCCCTCCACAAGTCAACATAAAATTAGCCTTTCCTTGTGGGTGTAAATTCCCAAAACAAGCCCACAAATCCCCTTACCAAACCGATGAAGCCCACACTGAAATACAAGGGGTTTTAACCAAATGAAAGAGTGATGTGGTGCCCACGATAATTACCACATTACCAACACCTACGATCATGTGAGAATACCTTCATGAAGATACAAAAATCAACACTCCCTCTTAGTAAAGGAGGAATTCCATCCTCCATCATCATCTGGAAGTAGATATATATCCTGTACTGGATTATCTACCCCAAGTGATCTCCAATCCACATGATTGGCTACTCACTTTGTCAATGAAACAAATCTTTCTCTATAGTCCTGTGGATTGGTTTCATCCTCGGTCACTGAAGCAAATCCTATTGTTTGACATGATTCCATCCTGGAAGACACCATGGTCCTATAATCCTCCTTCCCTTGTACCTCCTCTCTATCCATATCAACCCATGACACCATTGTGAAAATATTTGAATATTCCTCTCTCCCATTTGGACCTAAAGGTTGTATCCAACTAAGCAATTGAATCTCCCTTTGAGCCTCCTGACTACCTCTGAAGTCAGAATCCTTATGATCCTCCTTACTCCCTCTGAATTCAAACTCCCTCTGATATTATTAACTCCCTTTTGGTCCACAAAAGATTCGTATCTACCTTCTCTCTGTCCATTTTCCTTTGCACATTCCTGGGAGGATTCTCCTCCCTGCTAGATCCTAAGCGTTGACGCCCTCTAAATTGTGGCTCCCTCTGAACTGGTACTACTGGTGGGGCCACCTTCCTTACCACTTTTTGAGATACCTGCTCCCTTTGTACCTGTATTGTTGGTGGGGCCACCTTCCCCACCACTAGTGGAGCTACCAACTCTTCCTCATCTATCTCTCTATTATTTTTGGTCACAACATGCATAGGCTGGCCCTCTCTAACTCCAAGAACCACTACTAATATGAATCTATATTCTATGGGCATAAAAAACACCTATCCAACTCAAAATAATATGTGGTACCCCTTTCTCTCAATCTATGAGACTAAGAGAACACTCCTCCTGAGTTATAATACCCATAACACATTTGACACCCTCAACAACTCTCATTATTCCAATTGAAGCAATACCATACTAGATCCTCATACTACATGCTTGAATCTCGTGCCAAGCTCCATATACAATTATGATCTAGTGTCTTTGAAAGTGTCAAACAACTCTATAACACATGTCATATGGAAATATGCTTCGCTATCCACCAACTAAGTCCCCTAGTTGGAGAACATACCTGAAAGGGAGCATACCAACAAGATCGGCCTCTAGAACCTGTTTACAACCTCATCAACCTTTACTACTGATGTCTTGTGCCTTCTACCCCTTCCCATAAAATGTGGACACTTTGAATCAATGTGAACATAGTCATGACACTCAAACCTTATGTTTCCTTTATGGACACCAACTAAGTCTCCTCCTGAATACAATTAGTCCATATCCTTTCAAACCAAGTGGAAATATCTCTCGTGCACATATCCCTTGCACAAAAGGTTCCAAAAACCTGGGAATACCAACTCAACATCCAATAACACTTGTCCATCCTGGAACAACATTGTATAGTCCTTCTCCTCAACCCTTGAGGTTGAGAAGAGACTCCTTGCAGCCATAACACATTTTCCACTCACAAAACATCCCCCTGACCCCATCGGGAATACCATTGCTCCAAACCCTTATACTACATTCCTGGTCCTCCTACCAAGATCCTTGTACATACCTAAGTAAGACATTGTGAAAATCATAGGTAACATCATGAAGGTGGGTAACACTTTCATTAGAATGGGGGATTTTCTTTTGTCAGAATCACTATTTCGGCAGAAGTTTTTAACTTTTCGACTGAAAATGTACACTTGAAATGAGAAAATCTTGTGCCCCTGTTAGGTGCATGTGGCTCTCACTGTATAATAACTTTGCAATCCTCCAAGGAAATCATCCACTGATCTTGTGTCCTCGTTTGAAAAATCCTAAGTTGTAGTGGGACACTCAGAGTATTCCACTCTAGACCACTAAAACTCATCTCTACAAATGACCCCATCCTCCTGAGTCAAATACCTCATACAATGTGATACCTTGACAATGTACAAATCTTTGGCCCAATGAAGACTTTATCTCAGTAACCTAACATACACACGAAGCAATCTCTTCCTTTCCAAAGAACCTGAGTTGCATCCATTGTAACTCACCATGACAAGTCATCGAAAGTCCATCCACATGGTTGGAAATGTGCCACACAACATATTGTTGTGAACTGGGCTCTCCGACAATCCACTAAAACTACCAACCTGCCACACGACCGAGCTACAATAACCCATAAATCCTCATCCAGATGGTCTTATCCATGTCTTAGAATAGATACCATATAACGTTTTTCCACCTGTAACCATCAATGTAGCTCCATATTAGAGCTATCTCCTATGACCTACCGAGAATAAGAACAAGAACAAGAACAACACTCATCAAGTGTTGTATCCAAATGTGTCTCAAAGATGATCCCATTCTCTTTCTATCCTAAGATCTAATACAATGTCAATTTTCACATGCAACTCTAAGTGACTAATTTTAGATATGAAAATTACTTCCTAGTGATCTAACTATCACTGAACAACTTTACACTAAAATTATTGACTGCAAAAACACATGCAGCGGAAACACAAATATCAAAGATGAATCATCAACATACATTCATGAGACAAAGTTTCAGTTCTGTAATCTTGTTAACATTGGAAATATCGAGGGAAAAACTAACCCTCCCAACCAATACAATATCACCAAAATATGAGGACAACCTTGTCCTCCAAAGTCACCAAAACTGAGAACAACCTTGTTCTCCAATAACCATACAAATCAAAAAACAAAACCTCAACAATATCTGAAAATTTCTTCTGCACATGAATCTACTATAGAATAATTGTACGACTTGATGACGTCACGTGTCAACCTGTATGGATCTGTTACTACCTAGAAACTCATATACGTGATTCACCAACTAGAAACCCACAAACATATTCTATTTTCTCTATTGCAAATCGTGTATACCATATACATGATTTTTCCTTTTGCAACCTGCATACATACACACTTCATCCTCCTATGAATCACATATGGTACATGTTCACACATATATTTGTAAGGGTCAAAGGTCATTTTCCAGTTTTGATTTTGATTAAGAGGTTTTCTTAAATTATAGGTTTTTATGACTTCTTGTTGTAGTCATATTTGAAATTTTTATTTAAATAAGCTAAGGTTTGTTTGGACTTGGTCTAGATTCCTTCGGTTATGTATTTGTTATCATGAAGAGTTGAATAAACCTTCACGATTCACATATTTGAAACTATCCATCATCACGTTGACATGTCACACCTCCATGTTGTACACAAGATACTCCTTTTCCACCTTTTACCCATTTATCTATCAACTCATATTTGATCTCTACACTACCAACTCAGTAGGAGAGTTCGCAGGGCATTCAAAAGTACTCCATGCATTCATTTCCATGATTTGATTTATGGATCATGTCAAATAAGATCTCATTGTTTTCAGAGATGTTATTTTAAAATAAAATCCATGGATTATGTCATAAAATGTTTCTAACAATCTCTTCCAAGTGTGTAAATCGTATTTGAGCTTGGTGTTGTGAACATGGTGCTACAAGCAGGCACTACGTACTCGGCGCTGTGAAGTGGATGAAGAGGAGAGTTTGAGGTTGGAATAATTGTATACATTCTCGTTCAAACTTAATAACATCAACATCAAACATAAGTCCACCAGGTACTCCATGAGAATTTACACATTGTTTAAAGGTTGAAGGAGAAGTTTTTATTGGTTTCACCCCTCGGCATTGTGAACTGTTTTATTATGTTTCTTCCTTCTTTCAAATCCATTTACTTCATGCCCTGAACCTTGCTCATTAAACCTCATGACCTTTAAGACCTCATCTATCCTTCCCATTACTCAGAATTCATTTTCTACATTGATATTCCACAATGTTGCAAACCCTCTGCTCTGGCACTGCGAACTATGTGTTGCAAACTCAACGCTAAGAATCCTTTGTCCCGTTTTTATTGAAAACCCTTCTTCTGCATGGTTTGCAAGCTCAATTATAAAAGACTAGCTCTGCACCCATCTCAAATTGGATATTTTGGTTGATCAGATGTCTAGATAGGTTCAAATATTGCATGCATTATCATGTTGATCAATGATACTTGTATTGTCATGAAAAACCTATTTTAAACAGAGAATTCACAGGTGTCTCCTTCTTATTATAAATTTTAGTTTCCTTTCCTTATATCACATGTTTGAATAATTCCATGTATCATTCTTGAATCTGCATAAAGTGAGTTTTGTAAAAAGTTTGTAGAAGGTCAACCTATTTAAAACAATTTTCCATCAAAACCCTAGTCTCTTATATGCCTTGTTTTCATACATCTACTTATTGTTACAACCCACATAAAGCATTCCTCAACATCAGTATGGATATTCAATAGCATAAGAAATTTCATAAGGGAGGTGAAATAGTGAGAATAAAGACCCATGACATCCAATTACTTGATTTCGAACCTTTGATCAGAGAGGCCTTTTAGAGAGTAGGTTCCATCAATTTCTATCAAAAGATGAGGATGGGGCATCTAGAGTTGGCCAGAGATTTTCCATTGAATTATGATGGTACTAAAACCAAGGTGGGAATATTAGAATTTGAAGTTTCAGAGTTGTCCATCTCATCTGCAATAGATATACCCAATAATGGAGAAAAATGGTTCAAGGCTATGACATGAAATACTTCTTTCTCCAAGGAATTTCTTAAACTCGAGTATCATGAGGACAAATTGTACAAAGGAATCCCTAGAAATCATATTCTTAAAGGTTTTGAAAAAATATTGGAGGTTATCCAGAGGTATTTCACCTGTGAAGGAGGATTTAACATGATATACCAATACCATTTAAGGTTGTTATTACATTTCATAGGGAAAGAAGCTATGAACCTCCCATTTTACCTATTTAGAAGCATTGGAAAAATGTTTGATAGGGTTCAAGTTAAATCAAAACAAGTGGACACAAGTGTCTTCCATTTTGTCCTGATAAAGATGTTGGTAATGGAAGAATTGAGGAATACAAACACTAATTGGGAACCATTCCTTACTTCATCATAGTTTCAACTAAACATTGCCCCTACTCCATAGTAAAACGTACAAAGTCCTATTCATGTAAATAAGACTGTGTTTTCAGAGGCCAACAAGAGGAAAAGGGGTAGTATGACTGGTGAAGTTGACAAAGCTACAGAGGAAAAAAAATAGGAGGGCCTTCACAACCTTCGCATAGCTGGGAAACTCCACTGGTGATAGATACCACTCTTTCAAAGGTTTCTTAAAGCAAATCCACAGGTCTAAGAGGCATAAAGTTGTTTTTTCCTTCACCCATTGCAGCTGACAAGGTCAAATATATGAGGCCTCTTACCAGAGCATAAGCCAAGAAAGAAATCCCTATGAAGGATTATGAAGTAGGAGTTTCATCCCAGAGGAAAGGTAAATCAATATTTATTGAGAAGCCTGTTGAAATTGTTGATATCACTACTCCTCAAGAAGAGAGCATTCCCACTTTCAAGAGGCTCAAAAGAAAACTTAAAGAAACAAGGGATGAAGTTGATAAGATGAGAAAGGAATACTTGCATGTCAGAAGGAAATTTAAGGAAGTGTTGGATATTCATTGTAAGTCCATTGGGAAGGAAAATTTAATGGCTAAAAGATTCTTACCCCTCCACAGGAAGCTCATAAATATTTACAGAAAAAACATATATTATCAATCTCAAATCAGAAACCTAAAGGAAGAATTTTGGCCTTTTAAAGAGTAGTTGGCCAACAGAAATATGAACATGTTGGCTAAATTTGCTACCAGGAGAAGCTCCAGAGATAAAAAATTGAAGAAGTTTAACCTCCTTAAACAATATTAGTTTTTGGAAAGTTTCATGTTTATGCATTGTTTGAAATTTTGAGGATGGTTATTCCTTAAAAACCATGTTTATCCCTTAGGATGTTCTCTTCTAGTTATGTACCAATATCATAAGTTGTTACAACAATTTGGGGCACTTGAGATAGTTTTTGGAACACGTTAAGGCCTTATCAAATGAAATAAGCTACTACAGGAAAGTTCGTAGCACCTGGCACTGCGAACTGGTGTTGTGAACTCATGTTTTGGAGTTTTGAAGGGAGTAATAGTTGCCAGGTGTCAAAGATGGATGCAAGAGAGTTGTACGATGGTAAATTATGATTTGGAAGGCCAACTTTCAAAGGGGTATGCGCTCAAAGGGACACTTCATCAACCATAAAGAATATGTTGAAGACGTTGCCAACATTAGCCTAAATTTTAACATTCTATTTTATTTATGTTGAAAAGTTGTAGTCATGCCGTATTTAGGAATAGGAATCCTATGTAGGAGTGGTTATTCGAATTGTAAATTTGTCAATGACATCTTAGGCTATAAGATAGGCATTGTAAGTTTGAAGCAGGGTTCGAATGGTTAGAAAATGACTCATATTTTGATGTTTTCTATGTAACAAAGATATCTCTATTGTATGTACCAGACCTGAGACACTTTCGATAATATAAATCACTCATTTTTCCTTATCATCTTATTTATATCTTATTCTAATTGCAGTCTATTGAATCCTTCAATTGGATTAATTTTATCTTTGTTTCAATGGAGGATATGTTGTGATATTGTTTACAACTATACCAGAGTTTCCTTTTGATTGTATGAAGATCTTGTGTCAAGAGGTTTTTCTTCATATGTCTATCAGTACTACCTGATGTAGATGGTAGACATATTACACATTTCTTATTGAAATCTTCCACCTATCCACTTTATTTCTTAAATCTTGATCTAAGTTACTCAAAACCTTATTTGCTAGTGCATATTGTATGGAGTAAGTTGTAATAACATTATTTGTTTGAGTTTTTATCCTTTTACCACCTTATCATAAAAAATTACCTTTAAAATTATGATGGGTGATGAGATTACACTTTAGCAGTGAAAGTGTGACTTTCAGTGCTAACATTCTTACCATCATTGTAGGGGAACAAATTGAATAATCTTCCCAATGTTGTATGAAAGAGAAAAATATTTATTCTGAGGGTGCAGAGTGATCAATAAAGTAAAGACTGCAGATTTCACTTGGAGACTCTATTGTTTCAGTTGTGTCTCCCAAAGGTAGACACACGAGGTCTACTCCACATTTACCTATGGCTGAACCTAAGGCTAACCCAGAAAATATCATAAAAAAAGGAAAGACTTCACAAGCATCCTCCACATTTATTTTCTCAGGTACTGCTGGGAACTTACCTGACTCTACTTTTCAAACACCAGTAGTTGTATCTAGTATTTCTAAATGACCTATTGTTGAATCTCCTGCAAATTTAAAACTAGGATAATTTCCTGTTGAATATTCATATTTTTCTCCTCAGTTGAAAGAAGAAGGTCTTGAAAATTTTGATGTTCTTGCATCTCCTGAAGTTGTAAATTGGTTTAGTATTGAGAGTCTAGAGGATTTTCCCCTCCTAGGTTCTCCCTCTCCTCAATCTTTTAAATTTTTTGTAACCAAAGAAGAAGGAACCTATGTTCCTCTTGAGTTTTCCCCATCCATATCCAAGACCCAACCACTTTATTTTAAACTTGAAACTCCTCCATCTTAGACTCTTCCTTTTCCTAAGATACCTGATATACATATTGCACCTTTTCCTATCAAATCACATATAACTTCTCCTATAATTCATAATCCACCTTTCCTTAATCAAATGGCAGGAGCTAATCCTCCTCAAAATAGAATGGATGCCATTGTGGCTCATAGGTATGCCCCTCTGGTTCTTACTCATCCTATGAATGCCCTTCCAATAGGATATTATTTAAAGTATATTCCCAAGTTCAAAAGAGAGGAGCATATCACTGCAGAAGAACACCTTGTAACTTTTTATAGCTATGTTGATAATTTGAATATTGAGAATGAGGATGTTTAGATGAGTGTTTTTGTACAAAGGATTGATGTTGAAGCCATAAAATGGTTTAGTATTTTAGCTCCTGGATCAATTGATAGGATTGAATCCCTTGATGATGCATTTTTAAGACATTGGGGTGAGAAAAAGGATTTTATGTATTATATCATTGAATTTGGTGCCATCAAAAGAAAATAAGGTGAATCAGTATGAAACTTTTCCAAAAGGTTAAAAAATATGTATAATAAAATCCCTACTAAAATCAAGCCTACTGAAACTTCTGCCAAAATAACCTATTCGAGCGCCTTTGACCCTTAGTTTTTTCTTTTGTTAAGATAAATAATATCTACTTCACTAGCCCACATGCAAGATGCTACCCTAGAAGTGGAATAACACATATTGGCTGTAGACAAATTAAGAGGCAAATATGATAGGGATAGGAGGAAACAAAAAGCAGAAGATTCCACCTATGATACTTCAACAACTAACCCTCAGGTGGATGAATTGACTAAGTTAGTCAAATCCCTTTTCCGCAGAAATGGAAGAATTTTAATTAGATTGGCGACAAGAAAATAGGAACACATAATATTTTGGAAACATAAACAACTTCGAGAGACAAAATAATGCTACTCAAATTATTAAAAGAGACTAGAGGAATAAAGAAGACCTAAAGGTCCAGACTCCTCTTGAAAATAATCTGGTTGATGATGAAGAAGGATAAAATGAGGAAGCTCATAAAAAAATTCATTGTCTAGGAGACACTTCTACTTCCCTTCACCTAACTCAATCTTTTTATGAAGTGTCTCTAATGAAAAACCAACAAAATGAGTTAAGTAAGGGAGAAAAAAACAAATTAAAATAAGAATAAGTACAACTTGAGGTCCAAAAAGAGAGAACAAAAGTCTAGAACATCAAATCAAGATAAAATGTCATACCTCTCTACTAAAACAGAGGTTGCACCAAAGAAAGGAAATCTAGAACAAAATAATCAACCTGTGGTTAAAGCCCCTATCCCAGAAGTAAAAGAAATTATGAAATCCCCATCTTATTTCAACTTTGAAAATGAAATTCAAAAGATTAAAATGCCAGTCCCATTCTTAGAGTTGATAAAGAATGAAGATTTCAAGAAGTCCATTTCTAAAATGCTGCAGTATGATTTTTCTTCCCAATCAAAAGATTGATTAAATTTGCAAGATGAAAAACTTGCAGTGATATTGGGGCCCTTAGTGGAAGATAGGGATGACTCCTATCCTCCTTTTTATGCCTCATTGATTGTACATAACAATATTTTACACAATTGCTTGATGGAATCAGGTGAATCCCATAACTTAATGCTTAAATATGTAATGGATGAACTCAGTTTAGATATCACCAAAACTTATCATGATTTATATTCTTTTGATTCAAGGAAAGTGAAATGCCTAGGGGTGATTAAAGATTTGGTTTTTACTCTCTTCCAATTTCCCATGAAGAGTATAGTCATGGATATATTAGTTGCAGATGTCCCTCCTAATTTTGGATGTTATTGTCTAGATCATGGATTAAAAGGTTAGGAGGAACATTGTAGATGGATCTCTCCTATGCCACAATACCTGTCTTCATGGGTGAACATACAAGGTTGTATAGGGAGTTACAACTGGCTTATATTATCAGTGGTGAAGGTAACCTCGCCAACCATCCTATTTGTGTTGTTGACACTGATTTGTGATCTAAAATTTTGCAGCTCGTTGATCTTCCTCAGAAACCTCCGGAAATAAGAAATCCATCACCAACAACATGTGAAAATGTCAAACAACGTACTAAAACTTGTAATTTTTTTATGGGGCATCTTCTAAGGATGGTGTTGGTGCTAGATTTGTTTTATTTCTCCTTCTCAAGAAATCATATCAATGTCTTTCAAGTTGGAGTTTGAAACCACAAACAACGTTGTTGAATATGAGGCTCTAGTTTTGGGGCTGTGGGATGCCAAAGGTATGAAGATTGAGGAATTATTAGTTTTTGGAGATGCAACATTGATTGTACATCATATCAGAAATATATATCAAGCAAAGAATCCAAGGTTGAGGAAATATAGGAATGAGGTATGGGATCTTATTGATATTTTCTTCCTAGATTTTAACATATCCTTTGTCCCTAGAGAAGAAAATACATTGGCAGATTCCCTAGTTGTTTTTGCTAGTAACTTTAAAGTCCCACTACCTCCTAAGCTCAAGTATGATGTTGAAGTAAAGTATAGGACTTCCATGCCTGACAATGTCAAACATTGGAAAGTTTTGAAGATTATCTTGAGATAAAAATATTTCTGGAAACAATAGATGGATTTTCTGCACTTCACATTGATCAATATTGAGATGATGAAAATCTCCGTCATGGTGAGAAATTCCTGAACACAATTGCAGACCACAATATTGTCGAGTTGCCTAGAAATCATATCCCAAAGGGATTGGTTCCTTTAGAGAGATTATTTGATAGTAATGATGTGGTTTTCAAGGTGAAAGGTTCAAATGAAACTATTGATTTGACATAATGAAATTTATGCATTGATGAAAATGTCAAGTATGTCAAGCTGTCTAGTAGTCTATTAGAAAAATAAAGAGATGAGTATATCAAACTGCTAAAGGAATTTTATGATGTCTTTGCTTAGAAGTATGATGATTTTCAATCTTATGACACAAGCATTATTGAACACAAAATACCTTTGAAGGTTGATATTAAACCATTTAAACAAAAATTAAGGAAGATCAATCCTATGTTGTTTCCCATCATGGAGAAGGAGGTCAAAAAATTGCTTGATGATCAGATCATCATACCTTTGAGATATCATGGGTGGATAGAGAATATTGTCCCTATTGGGAAATAGAATGGAGAAATCATACTTTGTGTTTATTTAAAAAATTTAAATAGGTGTTATAAGAAAGATAACTATCCCTTTCCCAATATGGAGCATATTTTGCAGAGGGTGACAGGCTCAACAAGGATATCCATGATTGATGTATTTTCAGGCTACAATCACATTTCTGTTTTTACTGAAGAGAGGGAGAAGACAACATTTACCACTCATTTGGGTACATTCATGTATGAAAATATGCCCTTTGGTCTCATGAATGCAGGGGCAACCTTTCAACGTGCAATGGATATTGATTTAATTGGAGAGAAGGATAAGTTTGTGGTGATATAATTGGATGACATCACAATGTTTTCAAACTCTAATCAATAGCATTATCAACATTTGAAGAAGGTGTTCCTAAAATGAAGAAAATTTGGACTGTCACTTAATCCCAAGAAGTCTCTCTTTTCTATGAAGGAAGGTAAGTTTTTGGGACATATTGTCTTAGCTAAAGGGGTAAAAATTGATCCAAGTAGAGTAGAGGCCATCAATACTCTATCTCTCCCTAGGTCCAAGAAAAAGATTCAGTCTTTCCTTGGTAAGATAAACTTATTGAGGAGATTCATTTCCAATTTTGTTGAGTTAGTTAAATTTATTACATCCATGCTGAGAAAGAGGAATGACGTAAAGTGGACACTTGAAGCTAGAAATTATTTTGATCAAATTAAATAATCATTGACTAAGGCACCTATTCTTATCAGCCCTGATTATTCAAAAGAATTTGTTTTATCTACAGGGATTTGAGAGATGTTGAAGTCAAGTATGACATCATGGCGAAGCAAGCTTATGATTTGGTAAAGGATCTCAAATATTTCAAAGTATATGTTTGGCATTCTATAATTATTGCTTATGTACCTTCATCCTCTATTAAAGAAATCTAATTTAGCGTGACATAGATGGAAAGATAAGTAATTGGATTGCCAAAATTACGGAATTTGACCTTGAGATGAAACCTACCAAGCTGATGAAAGGACATGTTTTATCCGTATTGTTAGTTGCATCAAATTGTAAGGAACTTGGGGTTAATTTCATGAATGTAGATTCAATATATTAACAGACTGATTACTTGCAGCATCTCACATATCAGCCCCAAATTGACACAGTGTGGTTGGTACAAGGACCTTATCCATTTCTTGCAGACATTGCAGCCTACTACTGGAATTGAGAACACTAAGGTGAGGTATTTAAAGCCCAAATCAATTAGATATTGCATTCTTGATCATGCTCTGTATTGGAAGAATCATGTAGGGGTTCTTTTAAGATGCTTGGACCCAAATGAGGCAAAGAAAACCATGAATGATTTTCATGATATCCTATGTGGAGGTCATCATTTTTGGAGGACCATGACATTTAAAATACTCAAATATGGGCACTTCTATCCTATTTTATTCACTAATGTATGTGAAAAGATCAAGGACTGTGATAAATGTCAGAAATTCTCAGGAAAGAAACAACTAAAATATTTTCCTCTAAAGCCCATAATGGTATCTAGTTTGTTCCAATAATGGGGTTTAGATTTCATTGGAGAAATCCATATAGCTTCAAGTGGCTAACATCATTGGATCATGACTTCGACTGATTATTTCACCAAGTGGATAGAAGCCATTCCCACAAGAAATGAAACACATAAAGTGGTTATTGAATTCCTGGAAGATATTTTGTCGAGGTTTGGCTCTCCTAACAAGATTGTGACTAATAATGCTACAGCCTTTAAATATGAACCTATGATCAAGTTTTGTGAAATTTTTTGGATCTATCTCATTCACTCTACTCTTTATTAACCTCAAGTTAATGGATTGGTAGAATCCTCCAACAAAATTATAGTAAAAATCGTCAAAAAGATGCTCGAGGATAACAAAAAATCTTGGGATTCAAAGATGAAGTTTTCTCTATGAGAAGATATAATAACTAGAAAGACATAAATTGACACTTCTCTGTTTCAAATGGTTTATGGAACTGAAGTTGTTTTTCCTACTCAACTAGCCTTACCTATGGAAAAGTTTCTTCAAGATCAACAAGGAGAACCAAATGACATGATAAGAAGGATGCATTAGCTAGTGGAAGTACACTAGACCAGGGAGAAACTGTTTGATAAAGCACAAAGCCATCAACAGAAAATCAAAGAAGCTTTTGACAAGAAGGTGAAGAAGGAATATTTCCAGCTGGGAGACGTGATGCTGAAATGGGATGAACAAAGGAAATACAAGGGTAAACATGGTAAATTAGAAGCCTTGTGGATTGGTCCTTTCAATATTTCTGAAGTTTTTCAAAATAACACTTTCAAATTGTAGAGCTTAGAAGATATTGAATTTTCTGGTGGCCTAGTCAATGGGCATTTTCCAAACAAATACATTTCTAAAAGCCATGAGTGGCTTTCCTTTCATTGTAAATATCAGTTTTTAGTTTGTTTGTTTTATTTAAATAATCACCCCATATCCCTTAGATAAGACACTGAAACTGCATGTTCTTGGAACCTCACAGGGAGCATGGCATCCCCTGTGGAGCCATATGTTAATACATAGATTTGTAAAGGTCAATTTTTTTTTCTAGTTTTGATTTTGAGTCATAGGTTTTATTAAGTAATAGGTTTTTATGACTTCTTGTTGTAGTCATATATCAAATTTTGATTTAAATAAGCTAAGATTAGTTTGGCTTTGGTCTAGATTCATTGGGTTATGTCTTTGTTATCATGACAAGTTGAATAAACCTTCATGAGTCACATATTTTAAAATATCCATAATCACCTTGACATGTCACACCTCCATGTTATACGTAAGATCCTCCTTTGTCACCTTTTACCCATTTAGCTATCAAATCATATTTGATCTGTGTGTTGCCAAATCACTAGTAGAGTTCGTAGTGCATTCAAAAGTACTCCATGCATTAATTTCCATCATTGAATTTATGGATCATGTCAAAGAAAATCTCATTATTTTTAGAGTTTGTATTTGAAACACATTTACAGGGATTATGTGAGAATTTTTTCTAGCAGTTTCTTGCAAGTGTGAAAATTGTGTTTGAGCTCGGTGCTGCGAACCTGGTGCTAAAGACAGACGCTGTGAAGTGGATGAAGAGTAGAGTTGGAGGTTGGACTACTTGCAGACATTCGCATTCAAAATTAATGAAATCAACATAAAACACAAGTCCACCAGGTACTCCATGTCAATTTACACGTTGTTTAAAGGTTGAAGGAGAGGTTTTTGTTGGTTTAACCCCTTAGTACTATACAATTTTATTTTATGTTTCTTTCTGATTTCAAATCCATTTCATTCATTCTATGAACCTTTATCATTAAACCTAATTACCTATAAGACCTAATATATCCTTACCATTACTCAGAATTCATTTTCTCCACTGGTATTCTCGAGCGCTATGAATCCTCTATCCCAGTTTTATTGAAAACCCTTCGTTTGCATGTTTTGCAAGATCAATTTTAAAATAATGACTCTGCACCCATATCAGATTAAATTTTTTGGTTGATGAGATGTTGATATAGTTTTAAATATTGAATGCATTGTTATGCTGCTCAATGACACTTGTATTGTCATGAAAACCCTATTTTAAGAAGAGAATTCGCAGGTGTCTCCCTCTTTTTATAAATTCCAGTTTCCTTTATGTATATCTCCTGTTTGAATAATTCCATGTCTCATTCATAAATGTGCACAAAGTGAGTTGTGTAAAAATTCTATACAAGGTCATCCTATTTAAAACAATTTTCCATCAAAACCCTAGTCTCTTATATTCCATGTTTTCATACATCTACTTGTTGTTACAAATCACATAAATCATTCCTCATCATCAATATGGATAGTAAACAACATAAGAAATCTCATAAGGGAGGTGAAATAGTGAGAACGAAGCCCTATGATATGCAATTAATTAATTCTGAACCTTTGATCACAGAGGCCTTTTAGAGAGTAGGTTGCATCAATGTTTGTCAAAATATGCAGAGGCGACATCCAAAGGTGGCCAGAGAGTTTGCATTGAATTCTGATGGTACTAAACCAAGGTGGGAATATTAAAATTTGAAGTTTTATAGTTTTTCATCTCAGTTGCAATAGAAATACCTAATAATGGATAAAGATGGTTGAATACTATGACATTAAATGTTGCTTTCTCCAAGAAATTTCTTAAACCTGAGTATTAGGAGGACAAATTTTCCAAAGGGATCCCGAGGAACCATATGCGTGAAGGTTTTGACAAAATGTTGAAGGTTATCTAGAGTTATTTCACCTATGAAGGGAGGTTTAACATGATATTCCAATACCATATAAGTTTGTTATTACATTTCACAGGGAAAGAAGCTATGAACCTCCCATTTTACCTGTTTAGAAGCATTGTCAAAATGTCTAGTAGGGTTCAAGCTAAATAAAAAAAAAGTAGACACAAGTGTCTTCCATTCTGACCTGATAAAGATGTTGGTGATGGAATAATTGAGGAACACAAACACTAATTGGGAATCATTCCTTCATCACAGTTCCAGCTAAGCATTGCCCCTACTCCACAGTCAAAGATACAAATTCCTATTCCTGTAAAGAAGATTGTGGGCTCAGAGGCCAGCAAAAGGAAAAGGGGTACTATGACTCGTAAATCTAACAAATATATAGAGGAAATAGAAGTAGTATGGTCTTCACAACCTTCACACAGGGAAACTCCACCTATGATAGATCCCTCTCCTGCAAAGGTTCCTTCAAGAAAATCCACATGACTAAGAGGAAAAACATTGGTGTTTGCTTCACCCATTGGAACTGGCAAGGCCAAAGCTAGGAGACCTCTTACTAGAGTAGAAGCCAAGCAATAAATCCTTCTGAAGGATGATGCAGTAGGAGTTTCATCCCAAAGGAAAGGTAAATCCATAGCTGTTGAAAATCTTGCTGAAATTGTTGATATCACTACTTTTCAATAAGAGAGCATTCCCACATTCAAGAGGCTCAAAAGAAAAGTTAAAGAGGCAAGGGCTGAAGTTCATAATATGAGAAAGGAATACTTGAATGTCAGAAGGAAATTGAAGGAAATGTTGGATAGTCATCGTAATTCCATTAACAAGACAAATTTTCTGGCTAAAATATTCTTTCCCCTCCACAGGTAGTTCCAAAATATTTACAGAAAAAACATATATTATCAAGCTCGGATCAGAAAGATAATGGCATAACTACAACATTTTAAAGAGGAGTTGGCCAAGATAAATATTGACATGTTGGCTAAAGTTATTACTAGGAGAATCTCTAGAGTTAAAAAAATGAAGAAGTTGAACTTTCTTAAACAATATCAGTTTTTGACAAGTTTCTTGTTTATGCATTTTTTGAAATTTTGAGGATGGTTATGCCTTACCAATCATGTTTAGTCCCTGGGATTTTCTCTTCTAGTCATGTACCAATATCATAAGTTTCTACAAAATTTTGGGGAACTAGAGATATTTTTTGGAACACTTTAAGGATTTATCAAATGAAATAAGATGCTACAAGAAAGTTCGTAGCGCTTGACGTTGCGAACTGGTTGATACAGACAGGTATTGTGAACTAATGTTTTGGAGTTTTGAAGGGAGGAACAATTGCCAGGTGTCAAAGATGCATGCAAGCCAATTGTATGATGGTTAGTTATGAGATGGAAGGACACCTACCAAAGAGATATGCGCTCAAAGGGACACCTCATTAGCCATAAAGTAGATGTTGAAGACGTTGCCAACATTAGCATAGATTTAAGAATTTTGTTTTATTTCTATTGAAAATTTGTAGTCACACAACCTTTAGGCATAGGAATCCTATGCAAGAGTGGTTATTCAAGTTGTAAAGCTGACAATGACAACCTAGGCTATAATATAGGCATTGTAAGTTTGAAGCAGGGTTGAAATGGTTAGAAAACGACTCATATTTTGATGTTGGACCTATGTAACAAAGATATCTCCTATTGTATGTACCATACCTGAGACACTTTGGATAATAGAAAACATTCATTTTTCCTTATCATCTTGTTTCTATCTTATTTTGATTGTAGTCTATTAAATGCTTTAATTGGCTTAATTGTATCTTTGTTGCAATGGAGGATTTGTTGTGATACTATTTATAATTATATCAAAGTTTCCTTTTGATTGTAAGACGTTCTTGTGTCATAAGTTTTTTCTTCATATTTCTATGAATAATACCTGATGTATATGGTAGGCATATTACACCTTTCATATTGAAATCTCCCACCTATCCACTTTATTTCTTAAATCCTGATCTAAGTTACTCAAAGCATTATTTGTTGGTGCATATTGTATGGAGTGAGTCGTGATGACATTATTTTTATGATTTTTTATCCTTTTACCACCTTATCATAAAAAATTACCTTCAACATTCTGATGGGTGCTCAACTTACAAGTTAGCAGTCAAAGTGTGAATTTTAGTGCTAACAGTACAAAAAAAAATCTATCACACATGGGACCCTCTTCACTCCTCTCTCTTGGGATAGATTCACCACATTGCATACTTCCACTTTTTTGAGAGCACCAATCCTCCTAGTACAAGTGAAAACTCACTTATTTTAGCTCCATCATGTCTCCACACACTCTACATGATAATATGAAATGTCACAATGACCTCTCTCCTTTATATGAAATCCTTATGGGTCACCATAGAATCCCCTCCACAAGTCAACATAAACTCATGATTTCCTTGTGGGTGTGAAGCCCCAACATAAACCCACAAATCCCATCACCAAACCCATGAATCCCCCACTCAAATCCAAGGGGGTTTTCACCAATCTGGAAGTGTGATGTGGTTCACAGGACAATTCCCACATACCGGAGACCTAGGGTCATGTGAGAATACCTACATGAATCTATAAAAATAAACATAATGATTATTTTTTCTTTACCCCATCAGTTGTTGAATATCTATTTGATGTGGATGTTGCTAGTAACAATCACTCTCTTTTACATTCTATCCCACTTTTAAGTAAAAAATCCCATGACCATGGTAATTTTATAATGTCAATTCTAGTCCATGCATATAACTCATTGGTGACTCTTGGTGAGTTTGTGAATATTTATATGTATTATATATCTAAATTTAAATGAAAAACTTCTATGATGTGAACTACAATCGAAGTTGTATGATGTGAACTATAATCCAAGTTGCAAGTAAATTTTTTATCTCAAAAAATTCCTCATATATGATCTAGATATGGATCAAAGGATAGGTATTCTAAGGGGACTTTGAGAGAAGCTATTAGGTGCAATATAAGTAATTTTTTCTACACATCAACATATCATGCCTATCCATTTTATGTTTCTTGTTCCACTAACTAGGTCAAGAAGTATCCTGGAAATATAATTCTTGATCTACGTGGGAAAATAAATGACAACCATGATTTAGCAAGCAGATGGCACTTGGAAAAAGTGCTAATGGTAAGAAATAAAGGTGGTTTAGTGTTAAAGATAATTATTCATAAGAGAGAAGGAAATGTAGAAATTTCGATACAAATTAATGTATTCCTACGATTCTCCTCATCTAACAATTTCTGCTAATGTTAAATACATAGGCGCTTCTACTATTATTCTTGCAGATTAAATTCAACCACAATCACAACCATGAGCACAAAGTGATATATCAATAACACATAACACAAAAGTTTTTCCGAGAAAGCATAAAGCTAAAAACCCCACTATCATATATTATGTATATCATGAATCATGAAACAATCTCATACAAAACTCTAATCCAAGAGCTCTCAGTAAAATACAATCGTCTCACACTATCATACACAAATTAGCAAATACATGTGCCAATTTCCATGTCCAGACAACCTGCCTGCTCTGCACAATCTCTGCAATTCAAATTCTCACAATGATCTTGATTATTGCAAATTGCCTCATTTGCACATGCTCATCAGCATATCCAATGAATGTGTGAACAAATAACAACTGATAGCCAACTGTCCCTTTCACCTGTTATCTCAACTGGATGTCCATTGGAACTGACATGCATGTAGTTAACCGTGGAAAATCTTCAGTTGCATGTGAGTTCACTGATTGTGAATTAATGAATAATTAATTCACTAAACTCTCAC
>SNQJ01S0040142.1:52132-64011 GCA_010110895.2 Picea sitchensis
TCTTTGAGCGCCAATTTCCTATGGTCGCTACTGTTTTGGAATAGATCTGTCAAAACCTTCCACATTGCATATGGTGTGGTTTTCCCATGGAGACTTGAGACAATGTGGTCTCGTACTCCCTCCAACAAAATCCTCCTCGCCTTTCCCACTTTTATTTGCCATGCATCAAGATTTGCAGTATCTGTCACATCTGGATTTTGGCTTAGGAACATCTGCGTCAATGTAACCCTTCAAGCCATTGTCTTCAAGTACTACCTCCATCCCGTCCTTCCAAGAAATATAGTTATAGCTTCCCTCGAGTGCATACTACAAACTCAAGCCATTGAAAGACATTTTGATCTTCAATTAGTTGTCGCACCAAGAAAATCTTGCAAATTCGAATGTTATCCAACCGCAAAAACTGAACTTCTACAATCCCTCTTCCCTGGGAGGTTCGCACCCCACCTGAGAATAGCCTCAGGGAAGTTCACACCCTGCCTGTGTGTAGCCTGGGAACTTGCCAGGGAAGTTTGCACCCTGCTCCACTGTAGGGTGAGGGGGGTTCGCACCCTGCCTGTGTATTTGCCTACGAACTTGCCTGGGAAGTTTGCACTGTACTCCACTGTAGGGCGAGGGAAGTTCACACTCTGCTAGTGTATTTTCCTGCGAGAATGCCAATGAAGTTCACACCTTGCCTTTGTCTAGGGTGCAAGAATTACTGTTCTTGAAAACACCAGAAGTTTTTAGTACTAGAGTTCACACCCGGCTAGAGGCAGGACCTGCGAGAATGAAATTATGCTCGCACCTCAGTTCCGTGACTCCATGGCCTCTGTGGCTCTGATACCATGTAGAAATTTCGATACAAATTAATGTATTCCTACGATTCTCCTGATCTAATAATTTCTGCTAATGTTAAATACATAATCACTTCTACTATTATTCTTGCGGATTAAATTAAACCACAATCACAACCATGAGCACAAAGTGAAATATCAATAACACATAACACATAAGTTTTTCCGGGAAAGCGTAAAGCTAAAAATCCCATTATCATATATTATGTATATCATGAATCATGAAACAATCTCATACAAAACTCTAGTCCAAGAGCTCTCAATACAATACAATCGTCTCACACTGTCATACACAAATTAGCAAATACATGTGCCAATTTCTGTGTCAGACAACCTGCCTCCTCTGCACAATCTCTGCAATTCGAATTCTCACAATGATCTCAATTATTGCAAATTGCCTCGTTTGCACATGCTCATAAGCATATCCAATGCATGTGTGAACAAATCAAAACTGATAGCCAACTGTCCCTTTCACCTGTTATCTCAACTAGATGTCCATTGAAACTAACATGCATGTAGTTAACCGTGGCAAATCTTTAGTTTCATGTGAGTTCACTGATTGTGAATTAATGAATAATTAATTCACTGAACTCTCACTTGTGCAACTGAGCCTAACTCACTTAACTACACTCATAATTCTGTTACAATTCCAAATCACTCAGTTATGAATGAGATAATAGATTAATATTTATTGTCTAATTTAATTAAGGGAAAAGTAAATTAGACACATGTTTCTTGTTGACTTTTCAACAGGAATTGGCCATGCCATATGAATTCAAAGAAAAATTATACTCTCAAGCATCTAGAAGAACAATTCATGCTCTACAACTTGTTACTTATTGTTCCTTGGGAATTCTGGGAGGGGATAGTGTTGTGGAGTTGGGGTTTCTAATTAAAAGAAGAAGAAATATCATGGAAGCATCATACCAATACAGACTTATTGGTAATATACTTGGGGTAGAAATTCCTTCATGTTCTAGGGGGTGAACTTCCCTTGTTGCTTCACAAAGGAAAAATCAAATCTTGAATGTAGTGCCCTCGACAATATGGGAGAGGGTTACAAGATTATTTGTTTTCATCATTTAAAGGGGCACATAAAGTAAGACAACAAGTTCATAGAATTTTTGGTTTAGCAGGATATTCAGACAGACTCAATAATACTTGTATTGATCCCAATAGTAATTCTCAAATCATTCTATGAGAGGATATTGTTGGCAATAACAAAAATTAAATTTGATCCCAACACCTTTAAGGGAAGCTTTGTTACAATGTTTGTGTTCGTGTACTTTGTAGAAACAATAATATGTACAAAGAAAATGTTATTTTAGGCTAGATGTTTCAGAAATATTGTGTTCCTACTTTTCTCACTTACTATACCCTTACTTTTAGATACTGTAAATATGGAAGTGTAGATAAATCACTATCACTTTATGAGGAAATAACTAGACACGATATTGTGGCTAATTCTATCACTTACAATAAAACCATAGAAGTATTGTGCAAGAGCGGTAAAATGGATAAAGTGACCAAGTTCTTGTAGAAAATGTCAAAAAGGGGATTTAAGCATGATTGCTTTATATACATGAGTGTAATTTGAGGACATTGCAATCACATTAACTTGGAAGATACTTTCAAGCTCCAAGATGAAATACAAAGAAATGGATTTTAACATAATATTGAGATATACAGTGCCTTTATTCAAGCATTTTATAAAAAAGGAGAAATAACGAATGATTGGAAATTCAGAGAGGAAATATTAGAAATTGGGTTGGCTCTAGATAGTGCCACTTAGAAAACAATGATTGATGCACTTATAGTGAATGGAAACATGGATGGTTCTCTTAAGATGAAAAGAGAATGTTAGAAAAAAATTTAGAAGTTCACAATAACATGGACAAAATAAATTTATAGATGCAATAAGGTAATGCTCAAATTCTAACGAAAAGAGTCGAGTTAATGATCAACTTATAGTTGGATACGCAATGTCATTGGAAAATACAAAACACTGAGAAATATTCTTGAGACACGGGTTTAGATTTCTTCAGAGATGTATTGTCTTGTTAATGGAAAATACAAAACAATGAGAAATATTCTTGAGACATGGGTTTAGATTTCTTGGAGGTATTGTCTTGATAATTCTACGAAATTGAGTGAATTTACCATTCATACCATACTCTTGTGATCTTCCAAGTCCTGACATAATTCCATAATTGCACATCTGCGTATCTTTAGGATTATGTTTGTTTTCTCTTCTTTATAAGGGATTCACTCAAATGTTCATTTATTATTTGGGATGGTTGTTTACCTATCTTGGAATAATTACTCAAATTTTTGGTTGCAATGGAACGAGAAGTTCTTAAAACTATACAAACAGATAAGGTAAAAAAAAATTATGGATGCATTTTGACATATTTTTATAATGGTACAAAATGTCTTCCACTTTCGTGTTTCTTCATTTGAAATAATAGAGTGACATTGTAGATGCCAAATTAAATTGATACTTTAAATAAAGGAACTTGAAACAAATTTAGACTTTCAAAAGTTTAAATCCACTTTGGGAATATATCAATTTGATGCGACTTAGACATATTCATATATGTGATAGAGGTATATTTTAATAGCTAGAGTGAAGTTCCAGGGACATGGGAACCAAGTCTGTGCTAGGAAATCGATTTATCGATAGATCTACAATCGAAGCGTTATATCAATGGTAGTACTTAAGTAGATATTGTTATGTCAAATACGAGTCTTCTTTTAAACCCTAGACAAAGCCCCATGTTAAGTATGAAACCTGCTATTAATTCCTATAGATTAAATTATTATAATTCTAGTGTTATATTTGTATGCAAGCTACAACCCTTCATTGTATCCTTTGTTTCACACACACAGACACAACAATGAAACCTTGTCTTAGGATAATCTTATATCATCTTATACATTGAATATATGGTAAAAGAAAGTCTTCCCCTTGAAGTGGACTATTATTGATTGACCTTTTATAATCCTCAAGCTGTTGGTTCTTAACATTAGGTATTAGAGCATCGACACTAAGGTTTTGTTCGTTCAAACAAGTCATGTTGAAATTTTTTCTATAATTTATTTTACGAGGCACTTTAGATAACTAAATTTGAAGGTTACTTATGATATATATCAAAGTGCCTTTGGTAAAAATTTTAGGTTCTGATCGTTATACTTTCAGAAATATATCCTATCGAATATAGGGTTTTTGAGTCATCCTAAATTTAGTTTTAAACGAGTCATCTTGGGATTTTCCCTATAAATTTTGTTATGGGATATTTCAAATAGTGAAATTTTATGGAGACTAGGGGTAAATTTAATAGTATAGGTAGTCAAAATATTATGTTTGTATTCTCTATAATTTTAGATATATAGTTCGTGGAAGACAAGGTTTATGACCAAACTTGAAATCAATTATCTTGGCATTTTCACTGTAAATTGTTTTCAGTGATGTTTTAAACTATGAACTTTTCATAATCTTGACTTGAGATAATGAATTACATGTGATTATTTTTTCATATTTTTAATCATTATATTTTATGAAATATTTCTTTTGTAAGTTAGAAATTTTGCACAAGTTATTTTCTGGTGATTTATAGATATTTTTCTATGGTTAGCAAGCTCATTTAAAAAAATATTAGATATTTTTTTCCATGGCTCCAAATAAAGATCCAAAAATTAATTCAATAATTAAACCTATTGAAATCTCTTCCATGACTCATGAAATAAATGACTAGATACAAAAACAACTATCCAAATTGAATAGTCAAATCAATGAATTGAATGATAGGTCGATGAAAAAGTTTGATCTCGTGAATACTCAAACAAAAATGGAAGGAAATATGAATGCAAATAAGGAATTGATGTAAAGGAAGATGGAAAAAAATAAGGAATACCTTAAAAGAACAACGAAACAAAATTTAGAACAAGGGAAACCAAATATTATGGAAGCCTTAAATAGGAGCTTCCTTGAAATTGATAAGGTCTATGAAGGGAATGATGAAAACTAAAGGTAGTATTCAGGTTGAACAAATTTTCGATAATAATAATTTTCCAGAGGGATTTAACTCCAATAATGGAGTTACTTATGGACGGTCTCTAGAAGGAGCGAACCTTCCTAGTGTTGAATTAAGGAAGTTTGATGGAACAAAGGTATTTGCGTGGGTGAATTAAATAGAGAAATATTTTGAACCGCATATATTATGGATGATAAGTAAAGTATTCACATACAAACTTTAAAATTTGAGATAAAACCGTATCAATGGTGTCAATGGGTAGTTAAAAGAAATCCCCTTTCTTATCATTATACATGGGGTTTATTTACAAGAGATTTAGAAGTGCAATATGGGAAAGTTTGGGAACATGACTACTTTGGTCAATTGATAAGAATCAAGCACTTAGTTGTCATTGAAGATTATAATTCATAACTTCAGGAATTAACAACGAGGGTGGATGACATAGGTGATGAACATTTGTTGGAATCTTATATGGGTGGACTAAACTTGAGATTTTCCTGAGACATCTTGGAAATATTATGGAAGCTATAAATTTTCTTGTCATATTCAACCCAAAAATAAGGCTACACACAAGTCTACCATTGAAGAATACCTAAGTAGAAAACATATTTTTTGGGTTCATAAGACAACCATACATGAATTGACAAGGTTGACCCCTCAACAAACGAATGCAATAAGAGAAAATGGGATATGTTTCAATTGTGATAGAAAGTAAACTAAGGGGAACAAATAGAGTGAGAATAAATTATTCTACATAGACTATGAAGAGGAAGAATATCAAGAATTGGAACCATCATAAGATCTATATCTATAAGAGACTTGTTGTGCTTGCACAACAACCTCACTATTTTTTTGTCTTAGTCTCTCTCCAAGACAAGAAATTAGGCCCCCCTTCAAATTTTTCAACTGGAACCCTCACATTATCTCTCTTATGAAAATTGAAACACTCAAGTTTTTTTCTCACTCTCCCTGCCTCATCATGTTTAGTTACTCCTCAGATCACTTCTTCTCGACGATCCACACTTTGGCGAGTTCCCTCTTCCTGCGTTGATACATAGTGCACTGACGCACACACCCTTATTCCACCTTTGCATTGACATGCCATTGATGTTTCCATCATCTCATCATCCACCTCCCTTTGAAATTGGCTAATGCGCAAGCACGCTTCCACCAAACCTCACTGACACACATCTCCATCGTCGACAAAGTTTGCATGATCAATGTCGTCTCAGCGATATTGGTTACATGATTATATTCATCCCGCGCATGCCTTTCACCAATTGACTCCCTTCTACTCTCACTATTGCATCACATGATAGTGATGCTCCCTGCCTTTCACTTCATTACAATGCTTATCAATTGGTCAGCGTAGCCCACTCGCCAACCCAGCTCAGATCGTTTCTCATTGCGTTCATCGGTCAATCTCTTTACATTTCCAATGATTGAACTGTCCACGCTTATCTAGACAATTGGTCAATAATTTCCTATGTCATCTGATTCACTTGAGATCACAGTCATAATCAAGTTTTAGTGTTCCCCAGTGGGTTTCTTCGTGCACATGATACTAGCTTGATTACTTTGAGTTTCATGACATTATGACTAAATCTTCATTGTGAAAGCATCATCCAACATCATATGGGTTAATCAAAATGACTATTGGTTTTGTGGTGGCTCTAGAACACACTTCCAAAGAAAATTGGAACTCTCCACTCCTAGGCAGTACTAAGTGCTCCTAGTGTCAATTGAAAGTTTTGGTAAATTTATAATTTCATTCTAATGGTGCATCACTTCAGTGCAAATGAACAATGTAAGAGCCTATATATCGCATATGGCACATGAACTCACATAATCAATTTTGAGTGAAGGATCAACGAACAAGGGACGCAAACTTCCATTAAAAGATTCCTTTGAGTGCAATTTTTTGGCGTCTCTCAAAATGAAATTTTCACCTTGGAAATAGGTTGGTCATATGATTTCCCACGTTGCAATTCTAACGCAACTTAGGGAATCGAAATCCGATGCCCGAAAGTGCCATGACAAATCCCCCGGGGTTTTTTCCCAAATCGGTCTCGTCAATCATTTCGGAGGTAAGATGTTTGTATGCCATGTTTGGTTGAATAGCGAGTAGCTCATCTCTATGTTCATCATGGCGCAAAATACGGTACCCCAATCGGAGCAAGAATGAAAAAATTATGAAGTTTTAAAGGTTCGTCCGATGATGTTAGCATGAGGGTTATACCTAGGGTTTTTATAGTTAAAGCGCTCCGATGTACATCACAGCTTCTAAGACCAACGCCTCCGATGGAGTCGGCAACCATGATAGAAAATATGTCGATGACCGCGGAGGAGATGAGAGAAACATCCCCGATCGGAGGTAATGAAGGAAAGTTCTCCACAAACAATTAATGACCCTGAAGGAAACTTCTCCGAGAGTCCTCGGCGATGGTGGATGAAACATTGTCGACTGTCGTCGCAGCTTTTGGGAGGAAAAACCCTAATTACGTTCGGAGAGGTTCCAGGCATGCTATCCCACAGGCATAAGTTTAACGCTTACATGCACGAATTCCACCTTAGGGTTTTGTTTTGCATGAGGGGTGCACCCAAAATTCGTCTTCCTTCCATCTGCATACGCCCACGAATATTGTAAAACCACCTACGATTTGGAAAAAGGAGCTCTGCCGACGAAATTGAATGAAGAGCCCACCAAATTGAAAAGAACCCCGATGGATCGAAGGAAGAGGAATTTTGAGATAGAGGAAGAGAGACTGTAATAATTTATGAATGCTCACGTAGTTGGATGATTCACCCACGGGATTGGGTAAAAAACCTACGAAATTTGTGACTCCCACATGATTTTGATGACTGCCCACAAAGGGAATCCACCCAAGAATTTGATCAAAGGAGAAAACACCCACGAAATTGATGGAAAACGCAGCAGTTTGGGATATGAAATGGATCAGGGAGCCCACAAGATTCCTGAAAATGCCCATGGACTTTGGTAGAACACCCACGAATTTGAAGTAAAATGCTCACGAAATTGCAGAGACAAAATCCCAGGAAATTGCAGTATTGCACACGGGATTTGGTAGAACGCTCATAAAATTGATAAAAGGCAATGAAAGGAAAGACTCCGAAGCCCATCAACAATGTTGACGGGAAATCTAATAAATCGGCGAAGTTAATTGGAACAACTCCGAATGTTATTGGCCAAGTTAACACGAAGTTCGCGGATGAGGTCGGAGGCCATGAACACAAGTATCCCACAATGGATCAACGAAGTTAGCTAGAAGTGCTCCACTAGGATAAGAATACCTCTGAAATCAGTTAATGAGAATAGCACCAGTTACATTTGTGTTGGTTGTGGAGTTTGATTATCTTTTCGATTCAGGGGGTCTTTGTTTTAAGCCGTGATAGAAAATTGTACACCTCTCCTGCAGGTCCGTGGCAAGCGGGCCCTAGCAAGGGTTCGGGGGCAAAGCTCCCGAAAGAAAAAATCCCTTGTAAATGTATATTGTAATTTCATTGTAAATCTGGACTATTCGTTATAATGTTGAAAATCTGATGGTAGAAGTTATGTTAGGGTTTTTTCCCTAGAAGACAACCATTTTTTATGAGGGAATTGTATTGTGACTGTGTATCATTGTGAATATTGTATTCTTAGAGAGGACACTGTAAGACACAGAAGATGAAATTACAGCAGGTGTGTTGTAGGTTGTATCCCTTCATTTTGTTGGATAATAAAATGAAGGACCTCACAATTTCTCTCGTGGACGTAGCCCACACTAGGTGAACCACCTATATCTGTTTCTCTAATATATTAAGTATCTTTTGTGTTTTATTTCCGCATTTGTTTTATTTTATTTCTCCACCATCATGGTTTTCTAACAATTTGTCCACTCATCTCCAACTATTAAAGGATTGGTTTGATATACAGAAGACATCTTTGAAATAGAGCTTTTCTGAAATCGTTTTCATAGACGACATACTTGCTTAATGAAATTACTCCACGGTGTCACCTTCTATGATATCATCCCCTCCCCCTTACGAAACACCATTCAGTATGCACACAAGTGCTGCATTGAAGGGCACACATATAAAATGAAATCTGGTGTCCAGGTTAAGCTTTCACATGGCATTAAATCTCGTCTAAAAAGTTGCCCAATGGATTAGTTTCCAATGAACAAGACTCCACTCAACAGAAAACCTAACCACATTCCAACATTATACAATAGTTTCAATAATATAAGGGCACTCTAAACGATTAAATATCTAGTGCAACACTCTTGTTCTTGGAGGGAGACATTTGAATATTGAATGGTTTCAATTTGATGCCAGGGACGATGTTTTTATTTTGGGATGGATTTGAGTCATGACTTCCACCATTTGACTTAAAAAGGCTTGGATGATGCCATAGATCAGCTCACGTGTGGTGTACCACATGCATGGATGTTGAAATTCTACAGGTACAGAGAGCAAAGTCAGTTCAATGAAGACACGATTTTCAAAGTATTGACATTGACCAAGTTCGTATGAATTCTGAGACATTAAATTATTTAGAGGATGTAAAGGAAATGGATGCTACACTATGTGGTAGTTCAACCAGTACATTCTACTAAGTTGTGGGTATGACCCCATAAGTAGTAGAAGATAAAATTGTTGTGAATACCACTCGAAGTGGTGGTCCAAACGAAATAATTTTTCATGTGTACCGAGTTACATGATCCTCAATTTCAAAGGAAGGTTTGAGGGTTGATGTTAAGCATAAATATAAAAAATGTCCATATACCTCCCATGCAAAGGGTTCTCGGTTAAATATGAGCACTAGTAGTGACACAATAGATTCAATGAATATTATCTATGTTAAACCTGTTAAAGTGTGCTCTGTGTCAAGTGTCAAGAACAAAGAGAATCCGGGAGATAGACCTAGGAATGTAAAAACTCTTTATCATAAGAAATGTTCTCCAATTGATGCTAAGGATTACAACGACTTCCAAAGCCAACAATATGGTTATCTATTGGAGAAGAAAGATTAGCTAACGAGACAAAGTGAACTGTTAATGACTGAAGATGCTGCAAGCTAATAACGCAAAGCAATATAGATGAGATAAAGGATGTTATGAAATAGAAAACAAGTGAGGTTGATAATGTAAAAAATGAAGAGAATTAATCTGAAAGAGATTCTTGATCATGATCAATAGGGGCCAACCCAATTTGATATTTGGCCTGACGACGTGAGTATCTCGAGTAAAGAAAACTTTCGCAACAACCCTAGTTTTGACCCAAGTTGAATCTAGGTACATTTTTTAGAAAAACGAGAGATCGGACATTGCACTTGACACTAGTATATAAGCATGTAGAAAAGGAAGGCATAAAAGATAGATTAATTCCGGGATGAAGAAGAACAACATGACCTTACTAAAATGGCGTTTTTGTTATGGCCATAACATTTGACTCGAATTTCCATTTCATGGATTCTTTATATCGTTGGAAAGGACTTTCCGAGATCTATGACTTCATGACTATGTGATTGAAGAAATATCTCAACGATTTTCTATATTTTCAAGACAAATATATGGAACCTTATTAGAAGACCGAGTTGAATGCAACACTTCAACCGCCAACAGAGGAATCACAAATCGAACTATGGGAAGTTTGCGTGCAATTTCAATTAGTCAATGCTTTGATTTTATGGGTTTGAATGCATTTTTTTAAATAGCTTGTTTAAGTATCCCTATGAGGTCACTCATCTAGAATGTGTTTGATGGTAAGGTATCGATCTCAAGAGAAAGATGCACTCTTGCAACGTGATATATAGCCAAGGACAATAAAGCATTAACAACGACATCAATTGTCCCAACAACAAGAAGTAATGAGAGGAATCAAGCTTGAATGGATGAAGAAGGGATTTGAGCACCGTGACGATCGATGTCCCCTAATGCCCAAGCCAATCATCATGATGGACAACTCGGCGAGATACACTACAACCAAAATCCATGGTGGTTTCCACTAGTGCTAGGGGGGAAATTCGAAATGTAACCATTGTCTTTTCTTCCCATCACCACAATGGTGATAAGGACAAACATTGGAAGAAGAAGGGTCATTAGGGTAGGTGAAAGGTCAAAAGTCATGTTGAGCCTCAATAAATACTAAAATTGGATCCAAGAGAGGGGATTTTGGCTCTTCAAACTTTGTACACTTTTGAACTATTTTGAGAATATAGGTTCAACTAAAATTGGAGAGTTTTTCTTAGATTTTTCATGTACAATTGATCAAATTATTAATAAGGAGAAGCCCTTGGGGCCAAGTGTTAATAGAGAGAAGGACTTGCATGTGTCATTGTTTTGCTAACTATTTCAAGAAAAATGTTTTTTGTTCACATGGGTTGTAAGAGAATGTTTTTTTATGGACTATTATGATGCAATATATGTTTTCTTGCAATTTTGTTACTCTATTATATTACATGTTCTGAGTGAATGCGTTGTGAATGTATGCAGAAAAGTGAATTAGACTATTCTGGTTATAGGCTTGTATGCATATGTTTCTAACTGTGCACCTTTATGATAAATATCTGATTGGGGTTTATGCATAGTTTAGTTTCAATACAACTCATTATTGTACTATTGTTTGATCCTAGCTAGGATAAGTTAGATTAGAATTAGATTAGGCCTGCATTTAGATAGCCTACATCTACATATTCTATTTTCATAACCATCCAACACTCACCCTAATTGGTGGACTGGAATCAGTAGAACGAAACCAACAATGATTGTCGGTCCAGAATCCGTATGGGTTCCCTATTCCAAATAGTGAGAGGTCTAATTGTGACTTCTTACTTGGGAGAACCCCTTATTGTTGTCGAGCGAATTTAGACCCGTCAACAAGGCTATTCCAACAATATATTTTCATACATTGTCCAACATCAATTCTCCACAAACCCTCAAGATACAAGGATACACAAAAAATAAAAAATTAATAGTGTTTGTGGATTCTAATAGTGCGCATAAATTCATCA
>SNQJ01S0040143.1:6627-46160 GCA_010110895.2 Picea sitchensis
AATCACCCGGGGACATGGCTAGATATTTTGGATGTCTCCTCGTGACTAAACACACCGTAAGGGTATTGAACTCGGGTCACCTAACAAACGAAACCCACACCTTAACCAGATGTACTAGCAGGAATTGATAAGGGGACAACCGTTCTTAACTCCTATATTAAAATAAAATTTATTTTGACCAACCCTTAGTGTTCCTAAACTTGACAATAACATTCTTGTGTAGTCTTATATTGGCAAATCTCAACTCAAAAGGAACTTTTGGCTCTTATAATTTGTTCCAAAAGTTAGTTCTGGGCACTACATCAAATTCTTTTCTAAACTCAATAAAACAACATAACAAATTGATTTTATTATTGTAACACTACAAAACAATGATCATAAATATAACAAGGTGGTCCACAATTAAATGATAACTCTTTTTCTATGACCTTTTAACAGTAAAATAATCTTCTTTTCTAATATAATTTAAAAAGATAATTCCATTAACTATAATTTTTATTCTCATAAATAATAATTTTCTATTATAAAATAAATAAATAAATCTCTAAAACTATGTATTTCAAAGACGATAGTTCCATTAACTTGGAAACTATCTTCGAGATAATAAATTTGAATTATGACAAAAGAAATCCCCACTTATATATATATATATATATATATATATATATATATATATATATATATATAAGATGGTTCTTAGAAACCATTACCTGACTTCTTTTTTAACTATGTGTTAGAGATAATGCTTCCATTAATGCGCTTAGATTTTGTTGGGTNTGTAGATTAGAGAGAAATAAATGAAAGAGAGAGTTTTTTTGTAGCCCTAATGTTTGTAGCATTAAGTTATAAAATAAATAAGAATTAGTTGGCCAACCAAGATGCCCCTATGGAACAAGAAAGCCTCAAGCATTAAGAATACCTTCCAACTTAGACAATTGCAAAATCACAACTTTTCACGTATACCAATGCAATGATTTTATATCTCTAATGAAAAAAATAATAGTGCCTTTTCAATTGGGTTATGGAGTGTCTTGTGTAATAGCTAGGGTTTGTTACTTCTCTAGTGGTGTAATTATTTTTACTCCCTAGGGGAAAAAAAACCTAGCAAGGTAAATCTAGGAGGGTGTAAGCCTTTTTATTCCTCCTAACAACCTTTACAAAGTAGCTTATTCAAGACAATAATGATAGATCTTAGTGGAGGGTGTATGCATTTATACTCCTCCAAGGGTTTAGACAATAACAACCTTGAAACAAGAATAAATAAAAACAATATGCAAAAATTCCTCACCAATTCCAATAGATAGTAAGCAAAACCCTTCTCTACCAAGAATATTCCACCACAAGTGCAAGAACTAAGCATCCAAGAGATATCACATTAATTTTTCCTCCAAGAGACAAGTGATACCATCCATAGAAGAATTAAAGAGAGAAGATGTGATTTTCCCAAGGAGGGAGAAAATTTCAACCAACAAGTGTGTGATTCTCAAGTGAGAACTATGATAAAATGAAAAGGAAATGACCTCTATTTATATGAGGTCACTTCAAAAGTTTGTCCACATATGTTTTTCCACTTTGTAAAAATAAATATTAAATTAGAGAGGCTGACCTTAACAATTTTCCTTCTCAAACTAAAAAGAGAACAATACATAAACAAAATCCTCTTTTAGGGGTGACGTCATGCCTTAAAGGGTGACGTTTTGATTTCTAGAGAGATGTTGAGCCTTTGATGAAGGGCATGGGGCCTCCAAAGGCCATAAATCATGCCACCAAACGTTCTAGCATGTGGAAAGTGTCTCTCTCTCCATCAAACCAAGATACACCACCATGAAAACCCCATAAAAAAAACCTATCCCATGTGATGTCTAGGGAATCAAGTGTGACGGTTTAGGCCTCCAAAGGAAAACATTTGGTGCAAGAGGATGGGGTGTGATCTCCTCATGGTATTTAAGTGCCTCCAAAGGAAACGTTCCATTTCCCATGTGTCCAAAGGGATGGGGTGCATCATCCAACCTGTGGGCTTCATACCCCAAATGAAGGTCCACTTGATTGTGTGCCTCTATGAAAAGACTTTCACCTATCAAGGCCCTGGAAAGACAAACAAATTCGCCCTCCAAGGGTCCAAAATTCACAATATCATGCCAATTAATAAATAACTAATAAATGACCACCCAAACATGTGCATCAAATACCCCCTTTCAAAATAATTTTTTTTTCAAAGACTTTATACAACTTGCCAAATTTAAGTATGGGAGGGTTTTCATGGTGACCTATTGGGTAGAATATTTCCCAAATCTAGGAGTGTTTCCCAAGGGGACCCTTTATATGTCATGTAAAAGAGTATGAGGTGGATGGGGGTGTCACTTTTTGGCATGGGTTTTATTGACATACAAGGGCTCATATTATCTCATTTATGGGTTCCTTTGTAGAGGGTGTGTTTCCCTTCATCTGCGATGCAACATTTTTCCAAGCCCATTTTCCATTAATTTATTAGAGTGTTTCCAAGTTGAATACAATAAGGGGCACTAAAAGGAAATGAATATCGCACATACGCTTTACCTTGGTCACACTCGATCATACTTTTCCAATTTGAAGACAATAAGGGACACTAAAAAGGAAATGCATAGCCAACATACGCTCTACCTTGGTTGGCATGATTGATTAATTAGTTATTTGTCTTATGGGTCCCTCATTTTTTGAGAATCATTTAATTGTTCTCGAGCTCTTGGGGAAAACATATAGAAGGTTTATGATTGGATTTTATCTTTTTCCAGCTACAAGTCTCTGGGCCTTTAGTCCCTTCTGCCCATGAAATGAGGTACAAGCCCTTCTTGGGTCAATGTGACCCGAAAACTCAAAAGATGAGGAGATGAAAGGGAAGAAGTATGGAAAGGGATAAGTATGTGTGACCCAGGTGGATATTAGTCACCACCCACCTATTCCACTATCTCAAAGACCAATTTCCATTTTGGAAGTTTTTTCTTAGTTTTTTAGGTCATAAACTTTTGGGGCCATTTTGAGGCCCTAAACAACGTTTTTTGGGTCTGCCACAATAACATTGTAGGTTTTAGCTAGAGTGTGATGGAAACATGCATCCTCCTCATATAGTTCTTTCCAATGAGCTATCGTGCACCTGAAATGAAGATTGTATGCAAAAGTTACAACCTTGGGAATTTGATGTACCAACTTAACCCATTGGGGCCCACATGACTTTTGGCGTTTCATCTCCTAGGGTTAGGTTTTTAGATGTTGAGGGTGTTGGGTATGTGTTATATTCTTTGCATGACTAGATTTATTGTTTTCTACGTTGCGGCGAGCGCACAGGGGGGTTTGAAGGGGGGTCGGTAGGCCTCCTTCGGGGGTTTAGGAGCAATGCCCCCGAGAATTGTTTCCTCGGGAAACATGTCACATTTTTGCCTCATTTTTCATGTCGCCTTGATTTTCATGTCCATTGTTGGAAACTTTTTTGGCACATGGTTTTTGCGGATGGTTTTCTATTTCCAGTTAAGGAATTAGGGTTGTTGACTAATCCAGGTCATTGATTTAGGGTTTTAGATGCCGTTGGTTCCAGGGGAAAAATATCTTTGTAATGTTTGTATTTTCCATTGTATATTTTATGTTCTTTTACTCAAAATCTGTTTGCAGTAAATAATTGTACAAGCTTAAAATCTACATTTGGTATCAGAGCATTTTTGGCTTCAAGGGGACGCTTTTTTGGTCAAGGGTTTGGATTGGGACTTTGATAAGCCTTGTTACAGTGGGAGATATGTGGTATGATTTTTCATGTGAAAAGAAATGGCGAGAATTTCGAAAATGGAGATCGAGAAGTTTAATGGGAAAAGTTTTGAGTTGTATAAGCTCAATATGGAAGAGTTTTTGGTGGACAAAGATCAGTGGATCATGGTGGATCCAGGTACTGCATCTACAGGAACTTCAACAGATGACTGGAAAAAGTTGGATCGGAAGGTGAAGAGCACTATCCGACTGTATCTCTCAGATTCATTATTACTTAATGTGTTAGAGGAAGCTACAACCAAATATTTATGGGATAATTTGGAAAGTTGTATCAATCTAAGTCCCTAGTAAATAAAATTTTCCTGAGAAATAAGTTGTATAACCTGAGGATGAGAAATGGAGACTCAGTGGCAGAGCATTTGAATGTCTTTAATACTATGGTAAGTCAGCTAGTATCCATTGAGATTAAAATTTCAAATGAAGATAAGTGTATCAGTTTACTGTGCTCTTTACCAAACTTGTGGGATAGTCTGGTTGTGGCCATAGGTAGTAATACAACTGCCTTGAAGTTTGATGAAGTGGTATCATCCTTGTTGTTGGAGGAGATGAGATGGAAGAACGTGGAAGGACAGAGCACAGATGCATTATTTGCAAGAGGACTCTCCCAGGAAAGATATAGATCTAAGTCCTCAAGTGGGATATCTAATTCTAAGTGTAGATATAAATCTCCCAGAAATTTTGTAAAGGTATGTTGGAGATGTGGAAAAGAAGGGCACTATAAGAAGCACTGTAGATCCAAAATTGAGAAAAAGAAGGGATCTGAAGAAGCTCCTTCTAAAGAAGAAAAGACGTCCAAGGAAGAAGGAGGGGATGTGTACTTGGCTTCTTCAAGAAGACATGCAGATCATGAGGCATGGCTGGTTGACTCAGGTGCATCCTTTCATATGACTCCCCACAGGGAGTGGTTCTGTCAATATGAAAGGTATGATGGAGGTAATTTCTTCCTAGGTGATGACTCGACAACTAGAATCATAGGACGAGGAAAATTCAAGTTGAGGCTAATAGATGAAATGATAATTAGAACACTACCTGGTGTTTTGCACATCCCAGGTTTGGCCAAAAAATTGTTTTTTGTAAGAAAAATGGATGATGTAAGGTTAAAAACAATATTTGAAAATGAAACCTGCAGGATGGTTCGAGGAGAAATGGTGTTGCTGAAGGGAGTTCGGTTTGGAACTTTGTATAATCTTCAAGGAAGAACTATTAGTGATGAGTTTAATAGTTCCATTGTTCTATTGTTCCTAATATTGGATTTGAAGAAGAAGAAATAAATCATACACTCTTTGGATAAAAGGTTATGATGTGGCATCAAATACTAGGGCATATCGGACAGAAAGGTCTTCGACTACTACACGGTAAAGGTATGGTTGAAGGTATGTATAACTTCTCTCTAGATTTTGATTTATGTAAACATTGAATATATGGGAAGCAAAATCAGGTAAGATTCCCCTCTGGTGCAATGAGGGAAGAAGGAATTTTACAACTAGTTCACAGTGATGTGTTTGGACATGTGTCGGTTCCATCATTGGGAAAATCTATGTACTATGTCTCATTTATAGATGACTTCTTGAGGAATGATTGGATATATTTCCTCAGGAAGAAATATGAAGTCTTTGATAGGTTTAAAGAGTTTAAGGATCTTGTTGAGAATCAAACAGAGAAAAGAATTAAGGTGGCGAGGACTGGTAATGGAGGAGAGTTCTGAAAGAATGAATTTGAATAATTATGTAAGAAGTGTGGTATAGAAAGGAAGAATACTAGTCCATATACACCTTAGCAGAATGGAGTTGCAGAAAGGATGAACATGATGTTGATAGAAAAAAAAGGTGCATGCTCAGTGGGTACTGCATGTTACCTAGTCAACAGATCACCCTCATCGACGTTGGATAACAAGACTTCACAAGAGGTATGGACCAGTAAGAAACATCTCAAGGTATTTGGATGTGAGGCCTATGTTCATGTTCCAAAGGAAAACATGAGTAAGCTATATAAGAAGGTTGAAACGTGTATATTTATTGGGTATAAAGATGGTCTCAAAGGTTATAAGATTTTGAACCTAGAAAATAAGAAGGTTGTGTATAGCCAAGATGGGGTATTTAGAGAAATGAAGGATGTTGTTAAACAAGAATTCCTACCAAGTAAGGAAGAATCAGAGAAAATATAGTTTGATTTAAAGGATGATGAATTAGACTCTACCGAAGAACATGAATCAGAAGAAGAAGACCCTCATACTCCAGTATTGAGGAGATCGGTTCGAGAAAGAAGGATAACAGAAAGGTATACTCCATCTGATTTCCGTTCAAATTTTGACTTTGCCTATTATTGATGATGATCCTAGAATTGTCAGGGAGGAAATGGAATCAAAGGATGGAAATCTCTGGAAATAAGCCATGGATGAAGAAATGGCAGCCTTGGATAAAAATGAGGCTTGGGATCTAGTGGATTTTTCGACTAGAAGAAATGCCATTGACAACAAATGGGTATTTAAAAAGAAGCTGAATGCAGAAGGGAAAGTGGAGAAATACAAACCTCGGTTAGTAGCAAAGGGTTATTCCCAAGTTGAGGGAATTGATTTTGGTGATATTTTTTCTCTTGTTGCCAAGTTAACTTCTATAATGTTTTTGTTATTTGTTGCTGATGCATTTGATTTTGAAGTAGAACAGATGGATGTGAAGACAACATTCCTACATGGGGATCCAGAATAAGAAATCTATATGAAGCAACCAGAAGGCTTTGTTATGAAGGGGAAAAAGAAGTTGGTATGCAAGTTGGAAAATTCCCTGTATGGTTTAAAAAAATCACCAAGGATGTGGTATCAAAAATTTGATACTTATATGTTGGGACTTGGCTTCAAAAGAAGCAAAGATGATCATTATGAATATTTTAAATTAATTGGTGATCATTTGATTTATTTGTTCTTGTATGTGGATGACATGTTACTGATAGGAAACAACAAGGAGATTATCCAGGATGTGAAAACCCAGTTGTCCTCTAAATTTGACATGAATGATCTCGATGCTTCAAATTTCATTTTGGGCATGGAAATTAAAATTGATCGGAAAAAGAGAAAACTCTGGTTAAATCAAAGAAAATACATCAAGACAATATTGCAGAGGTTTAATATGCAGGAATGTAAACCGATGAAGGTCCCTATTCCTGTTGGTGTAAATTTATATGTGGATTAGTGTCCCAAGACACAGGAAGAGGAGGAGGGCATGTCTCATGTTCCATATGCGAGTGTATTTGGAAGTTTCATGTATGCAATGGTCTGTACTAGACCGGACATTGCACATGTAGTGGGAGTTTTAAGCAGGTATATGTCAAAATCAGAGAAGGAGCATTGGACAACAGTAAAATGGGTTTTTAGGTATTTGTGTGGCACTGCTAGCTATGTATTGTGTTACCAAGGAATACCAGGATTGGATAGAGTGTTGGACATCCATGGCTTTGTGGATGCAGACTGGGTTGGAGATATGGATCATAGGAGATCTACAAGCGGGTATGTGTTTAACCTGTTTGGAGGAGCAAAAGACAGGCTACAGTGGCACTTTCAACTATAGAAGTTGAATACATGGAAGCCACTCATGCAAGTAAGGAATAAATATGGTTACAAAAATTGTGTTCAGGTATTGGGTTGGTACAACAAGATGTAAGGATATATTGTGATAGTTAGAGTGCAATTTTTCTAGCGAAGAACCCGACGGATCATTCAAAGACAAAGCATATTGATATTCAATATCACTTTGTGAGAGACATGGTTGAAGAAAAGAAAGTGTTGTTGATGAAGGTGGACACTTTGAATAATGTTACAGATTCATTAACAAATCTGTGAGCACTGAGAATTTCTCTTGGTGTAGAGTATCCATGGGCATTGCTACCGTGGATTGTTGACTATGTAACCCTGTAACCCCCTGTATGCAAAGAAAATAAGAAGTGAGAGAATGTTGCGTATGTGTTGTATTCTTTGAATGACTAGTATTAGTGGCCACTATGTTGCGTCAGGCCCACAGGAGGGTTTGGGGGCAGGGCCTTCGATATTTTTTTTTTCCTCGGGAAACATGTCGCATTTCTATCTCGTTTTCATGTCACCTTGATTTTCGTGTCCATTGTTGGGCGATTTTTTGGCACATGGTTTTTTCCAATGGTTTTCTATTTCCTGTTAAGGAATTAGGGTTGTTGACTAATMTAGGTCATTGGGTTAAGGTTCTGGATGCCACTAGCTCCTATATGTATATTGTATTGTAAACAATGTATCACCATGAATGAATATAGAATATGTTGGTTTTCCTGGTTTGGGTTTCCAAGGGAAAAATATATGTGTAATGTTTGTATTTGCCATTGTATCTTTTATGTTCTTTTACTGAAAATCTATTTGCAGTAAATAATTGTACAAGGTTAAAATATACAGAGGGTTTTCTCATTTATGCTTTATGTTAAAAAGGCCTCTAGAGCCTCATTGTAACCAGATTCCTGCGAATGAGCATAGCCGACAAATCTCTTCTCGGAGATAAGCTACCACCATTCTAGCTAGATTGTGTGCTATTGCATTTTACAGTGTTTTGTATTTCAAACAATCATTAATAGAATCTGAGATTTACTGTACTAATGTATTCCTTTCCATATCTCTGTGTAATTATTTTTTATATATCTATTATATCTTGGCCTTCATATCATTCCTAAAACAATCTGGATCAGTGGTATCAAAGAGGTCTTCTCCTTGTCGTCCTCAATGCATGTCCCCAATGAGGTCAAGCTATAGAGAGTTGGGTCTTGATCTTGTATCTCTTGAGGAAAATCACTCTCACATGACCAAGCAACCTTCCATGGTGGAAGAAAAGAGATATGACGAGACATGAGATCCTTTGAAACTGTTTCTCAAGGAATCCCTCATGTGACAAAGGAACGGGATGATGGATAATTTCACCCAGATCCTTCGATGACTGCGAAAAACAATAGAGGCACCTTCAACCAACAATCACTTCGGATATGCGATGCTCTTCTCTTCAAGGTACACGTTAACTTTGATATTCATTTATTTGAAGGCTAGATAGATGTCAATGCTTTGGAAAAATGGTTACATATGCTAGAGGTTTATTTCTTTGTCCACAAATTTTCCAACAGTGAAAAGATCACCTTCATGCTCCTTAAGGCCCTTCCCCATCTTAGAGATTGGCGGGACTTACTGTGAGAAACATGTCAATGATGAGTCTAGAATTTTTGGGCCAGGTCTCACTTGGGAAGATTTTGTTGATTCCCTCAAGGAATAATATTACCCTGTTGGAATTTATGATGACCAATACAGGAGATGGACCACACCGCGCCAAGAGAGGGGCCAAATAATGTCGGATTTCATAAATACTTTCCATACATTGCACACCAAGTTGGGTATCAAAGACTTTCAACAACATCTAATCCTAAAACACCATGGGGCTATGCACAGGTACATCCAAACTTAGATGGAGTTTATGGACATATCATCATTGGGAGCCACTTATCAATATGATGTCAAAATCAAGCAGAAATTCAACCAACAGAAAAAACGGGAGTTCAGGTCTGCAAATATGAAACAACCAAAGTATGGAAAGGGTGGCCCTAACTCCCAAGCCAAAGGATAGAGCAAGGATGTCCAACCCTAGGATAACCAGTCCAAGCCACCAACAAAGAAGGGTAATGGGAAGTTGAAGAAGGATACTGGAAAATGGTGTGAGTTCCACAAAATCCCTTGACACAACACTGATGAATGTCGCTCCAAACAGTCGTTGTTGGATGAAACAAAATCCTTAGGGTTAGATGTTGACTCAAACTCTGAATTTGAGCCATAAAAGGGGAGACAGATCATTGATGAAGAACCTAGTGTCACCATCGCTACCAAAAAAGTCCACCCAGAGGAACCATAGGAGCATGAAGAAGGGGAGCGTATTTTCCACTCACATATGTGGGTTAAGGGAACCCCACTCCATTTCATTGTTGACAATAGTATCCAAAAGAACTTAATATTAACAGATGTATTCAAGAGGTTAAACTTGAAAACGATGCAACATCCTTAGAAGTTATCCATACACCATCGATTGGCTCAGCCAGCGATGAGACATCTGCGTCAGCCAATAATGTCGCCTACACTATGGCATCAAACCCTTCAAAGACGAGGTATTGTGTGATGCTTCCCCACTTGAAGTTTGTGATTTTTTTCTAGGAAAACCATATATGTGGAAGCATCATGTTGTTTATGAATTTAGGCTTCGTAGTGTCATTATTACTTCCGAAGATCAACTCTACGGGGTACCAGAGGCATTCTTGAATGTTGTGGTCTCTTTGATCTCTGCAAAGAAGTGAAAAAAGGTGGTTTCTCAGATGGGGAGATTTTTCCTCTATATGGTTCGATCGGAAGGAAAACATAAGGTCACTGCAACCGCCAAAACCTCTACACGAGGTCTCTCTACCCAAAAATAATAGGTGGACAGAATAGTCGAGGAGTACAAAGACATATTATCCTCGCCTATTGGGGTGCTTGTGCATTGTAAGGTAAAGAACTCAATTGATCTAACACCCAGTGCTCCTCTTCCTAATGACCCTGTATACATGTGTTATATTATGGAGAATGAAGAAATCAAATGCTAGATCCAAGAGATAATTCTAAAGGGCCACATCATACCAAGCTCCTCACCATGAGAGAGCCCAATTGTTCTAGTACATAAGAAGGATGGGACAGGGTGAATTTGTATTGATTACTGTTACATGTTATTTTGGTCACCCCAGTGATCCATTGACAAACATGTGTTCATGTTCCCAAAAAAAGTCTTTCTCCATGAAGAAGGTGACTGACTTTCTCTTATCAAAAACCCTATTAAGGAAGGTCATCACAAGCTGCACTATACACATGGTGCGACGATGCCTGATCATCGCCCCCTGCTCTAAAGCTGGGATGTGAAGTCTCTGTAAGATGCTCTACAGCTAGGGTGCGACGATGTCAAAAGACTAAGAAAAGGTCAAGTTTCACGAAAGTTCTAGAAGGGGATCTTCTAGAAGATGAGGTGGCGTCTGAATGGTTTGGATCTCACTCGCTTCTATGATTTGGTGGGATCATCCCAATCTCTTCAACCATATCTCTTTCCCCTATATAAAGAGGGATCTCTCATGGAAAAGGATAAGGTTGATTCAAGCATGATTAATATTGAATAGGCTAAGAATTGAATGAGGAATTCTAATTCAGTTCATACTTGAGGGATTCATTTTAGTTCATCAAGTCATTGTGGATCTTATTCATTCAAGGTTGGAGCAAGTTTGTGTGTTGGAGAAAATGGCCATCGGAAGGGGACCTTGCGACATCAAGGCTTTTGGTTGTAATCTTCACTTTCATTTAATATGATACAGTAATATGTTTCTTTCCCATAAAACTATTATTGTTTTATCGTATGATTCCTTGATCACATGCATAAGTTCTTGTTGAGTACATTGTGTTGCTTTCACTTTGGTTGGTTTGTGTTCCCTTGCAGATTCAATATCACAAGAGCATTGAAGTGGAGCTAGGACAATAATGGCAAGAGGAAGCGACATTTAAAAGTTATGTTTCCCATCTCTTGTTAATTAGTAAACTCAATGATTAGAACTTAGGGAAAGTTTCATGTTCTGTTCTGTTTTGTTCTAGTTTCCAGTGGGATCTAGGGAGATATGTTTATGTCCGCATTTACCGATTAATCCTATAACAAAATTGGTGACCATACTGGGGATTCAACTCTCTTTTTGATTTTTTGTTTTCCATTTGCTTTTAGCCTGCCCTTTTTTGCTTGAATTCATTCTCTGATTCTGTGGGTGATCCATCTGGACTCCTTGAGTCTGAAAGTCCAGTTAAAGTGTTTGCCTTTCTCCAATTTTTTTCCTCAATTACAGATATTGTTGCACTGTACTCTATAGTCATCCTACGAAGACCCTCTAACGTCACGTCATGCTTGTGCAATCCAATGTGACGTCGTCGTACTGTGTCCTACTAGTAGCCTGTGACGACCTTTGCTCATCGCACCGTGCCCTACTATCAGCTTGGAACAACTTCTGTAGGATTTGTTGGAGTGAGTCATTTTTATTTTTTCACCCAGTTTTGCCTTAGTTTCTGGGGGGGGACTTCTGATACCAGTGTTTGATTTATTTGTGAGTTTATATCTTGTTGTTGATTGGTTTTCAGTGATTGAAAGTCTTTCATTATAAATTTTGCAAGTTTTTTCTTTTGATCTTTGTCACAAGGATATAATCTCTGGATCTTGATCTGAGTACTTGTTTGACCAAGGATCTTTGATTTATTTGCAGTTTTGGATTGACTTCGCTTTCCAGGTTGTTTTTTGATTGAGAAACATCTTTTGTTTTCATTTGACACAAACCTTTTCGATCATTTCATTTTTGTCTACGTTATGAGTTTCATTTGGGAATTGTGTTGAATGTGTTGATTTTCTTGGATTACGCTTTCCTTTCGTCATTATATATCTGATCTAATTTGGGAAAGGAAGAACTGAATTCATTTATTCTTTTTAGTAATCTTTGATAAGAAAATTTTTGCATTCGAATTTTTTTTTAGAGAACATTGGAAATTTTTATAGTCTTTGATTATTTGGAATTGTGTTCATTCAAGAAATGAGAAATATTATTTCATAGCATTTGTTCTTCAGAGAAAAATACCTTCTCCCTACTGTAATTAGAGTTCATTGAATTGAAAAATTGCACATTCATCTCTTCTTGCATTTTATTGGGTCAAGGTCACAACTCCATCAATTTCGTCTCCATCTCCCTTTTGAGTAAACAACAACTCTTAAAATACAACGTAATTTAAAATTTATTGGTAACTTTTATTTTCTAGAAATTCTCTTCACCAACATTAGCTAGGATAGTGCTTTGGAATAGGTTGTAAGGCACACTCTCCAAAGCATCAAAACACACAGTAGTATATTGTGATAGGGATAGTTCAAATCCAATTGCTACATTTTGTCCTGGGAAGCCCTTCTCACACAAGGGCCAAGCCTGAGGTCGCATTAAGACTGGCAGAGTTACTCACCCTTCTTTGTTGGTCTCGGTGTAGAGATTGTGCGTATTATTGGGGGTCACTTGAAGGTATACCCATGATTATGTGTGGGAGCCTTTTGGGTTGATTTTGGGCTATATACCTTGCCCTTGTGCGTGGATCGGACTGTCAACTATTTCCCCAGGCATCATTGTTGTAGTTGGTAACCTTAGTAGCCTATCTCTTTAGGGTATTACACGAGGTGACTGTGGAGGGGAAAGTCTTCATAGTACCTAGAATCGACGTTGGCCAAACTCACTCAGGCTCCTTGGAGGGTATACCCATGATTATGTGTGTAAGTCCATTAAGAAGGTCGTCAACGTAAATTTTTCACCCTCTTTATCCTAGTCCCTTCTTGTCTTGACTTCGCGATGTTGGATTTCATCACCAACTAGTGACTTCGAAATAAGAAGGTTTGTTTGCTTGGTTTGATTTCTAGATTTTATTAGTGATTGATGTTTGTTTCCTTAGTTGGCCATAGACTTTTTTTGTTCTTTACTTGGTTCAGCCAACATCGACCTTCGCCATTCATGTAGGATGCAAGGATTACCTCTGGAAGATCCAGAAGGTTACCTTCCTTTGCTTCCCAATTCACCAGAAGGCTCTTCTGAGGGAGATGTCAATAACGAAGTATCTTCACAAGTTGTAAGTTCACACTCTTTAGTGGGATTCCGAATTTTTTCAGATTCTTTAGATTCATTTAGACTTCCCCCAAATCCGTTATTGAATATTAGACAAGACACACGTTTACTCCAGATGAATTCATCAGGAGAACTCATTATTGTTAACAACACTGGAGTACCTACTGGACCTAACAGAGAGTCTAGAGTAGACGATCCACTTTTTCAAAGTGAATCATTTAGAACCCCAGCTCACACTGCTAGAATTTTTAACCCTAGATCTGCCCCCATGGTAGTATGTGATCTTTATGGAAACCTAGGGTCAAGTCCTGACCAACCTATGGCATCACAAATTCCTGAGATGTTTTTTACCTAAACATGTTGATTTCATCATGAGTGATTGTGTAAGTTATGTATGGGTGAAGGTATGAGTCTTCTTCAATGTGAGGTGACTCACTTGTAGTGAGGGTACCTTGAATCTTAAGGTTGTACTAGGAAGGACTAGCCATGCATGTGGGTTTTTTTGAATACGTAGGGTATTTGAGATGATATTCTGTTTAAAGAACTGCTTTGACTATCCATGCATTCGTTCATTCCCTCCGTCTAGCACCGATTCTGTTTAGGGGTCAAAATTCCATTTACTTCAACAACAAGAATCATTCCCAGAGACAAGGCCCAATTAGACTCTTCCATGTTTGGGATGACGGGATTCTCCAGATGGATGGCTTGACAAGTTTCGATGGGATTTAATATGTTATATAATGGGTCATTATAGATAGTTTTATGTTTCTTTATAGGTTCATTTATTAAGTGTTTGACGACTGAATTCTTAAGAAGGATGATTTTAGGATAACCTCTTACCAACAACATGTAGATGACACCTCTCTTCAATCAATATCAAACAATAATATTTCCTATTTGATCAAGTGAAAAACATCATCTAAGAAAAGGAAGATATATGCAGAAACGACAAAAAACTAGAAATAATTCGAATTATTGTATAACATAATTTCATAACACCATCACATTCATGCCAATGTATATTCAGTGTCTGCAACGTTCCAAGATAACTTAAACATAATTATTGTCTTACTAAATCAATTGTAGTAGTCAACAACAAAGAGAAACAATCCACAAATTATGTTACTCCACAAGCTTTGGAAAAAAAATTCTTCAACTCTACATGAGCTTCTGAATGGGAGTTCAAAATGATTCTTTGTCTTTTTCTTTCACTTATTAAAAAAAATATCGTTGAACTTTCAAAACAAGTTCTACCTCCTTATTTATATGAAAACCACATGCAAAAAATAGAAACAATGTTCGTTTAACTAAAGAAAAAAGAAATATAAAGTGGTTTATGTTCACTTGAAAACCATCAGTGAGTTCCAATTATCTCATAAGATTTTCATTGTCATAATCGGAGCACTGGGATAAAATATCTTCACAGGTATGCAGGTATGGAAATCGATGTTGATCCATCAACATGCTGATCTCATCCTTCATTTCCATGACCCTGTTTCTGAAATGATCTATCTCGAATCTTAGTTTTTGTAGGGCCCACATTGCTCCTATAGGTCTGTCGGTGAGTCTCTTCACTTTTCCCATTTCAAGCACTCAGATATCCCGAATATTCACTCCAAATTCGACATCAATCTCTCTGAACCATTGGACTATAACATGCAAATCGACGAAGTCATCAGGAGAGTTGAATTCTAGGAGTTGGAGGTCTATCATCCTCTGGTTTATGTTTCTCCAATTTCTGAGACACTCCTCCCATCTCTTCTGCATTTTATTTTGTGGTTTAGTTACCAATTGTACCCAATATGATGGTGCTACCCTGATCTTGACTAAGCTCTCGTCTTCCAACATTATAATTCCATGTTCTTCTTCCCCTCGATCCTTTTGGATCTCTTTGATATACTGATTTCTGCCAGTACTTGATGAGCCTTATCTGATCATCTCCTCATTTATTTATATGCTACGAGCTCGAGCAAAGTCTCCTCTTAGTAACTTATGATCCTGGTCATAAAAACATCCCTATATGATTTAAACTGAGTATAAATATCCTCAAATTCAGTTCTCATGAACCTAACCCCCTGGGTAGTGTCCTGATAGTATTCCACCTAATGTCTAAGATGCACCAACTCTACTCTCATAGAATCAACTTCTTATTCATCCTCTCTTTCCTTGTCTATAGTGGCATTAGATATAGCCATACTTACCCATAATAACTCGCTTACCCTGGATTGTCATGCATCTAGGAGGGTTTCTTTTGTGGTGATCATTACCGCACTGTCCAAATTTATTCTCCTCTTTTTTCCATTATCTTCACAACTAATTGTATTTTCTTGTCATAAGCAATGGATTGAACATTGACTACCTCGTCCACCAAATCTGGGATTGGTTGGTCGCCCCATGAGAGGGTGTTTCCTAAATTTATCAATGTATGAAAATGCTCAAGTATTGTTTCTTTGCCTTTGCTAACTTCATGATTCTCATGGATGGTTCCTTTATCTTGTTCTTGAGCCATATGAGACTTCCTAGAAGCTCCTGTTGACCTCATTTATATCCTAATAGACGAATCTATGATTTTCTTTGTACTTGGGGCATTACCCATGATCTCTACTGTTGAGTTTTCTGCTGGGATTGATGACCCTGAGAGTGTGGAATGTGTTGAAGGCTCCGTAGCTATTTCCTCAAGTGATTTGTTACCTTTGAGCCCTGCATACTCTTTTACTTCACCGGTGTAACCTTCTGGTGATTTTTCAACATCTGGGTTTCCTTGATCCTTTCCTTTCACTGGTGCATCACTTCTCCCAATGGCAGCTTGATTACCATTTTCATTTTTATCTCCTCGTTCATCATGGCCTTTGATGTTGTTTCCCTCTTTATCCAATGGCTACGATGTTTGATTTTGGGTGCTATGATCTCCTTCAACTATATTCAACTATGTTTCCTCGCCTAAAAAATTTTGTTCTTTGGACGTCGTCGTATCTAACACATATGTTACTTATTCATTTACAATAGGAATTGAAGTGTCTACCTCCTCGATGTCACAATATATTGTGATCAAGTCAACAATGGCAGGGGCTACTTGTCCTAGGACATACGAAAAAACCCTAGCTCAGTTCTTGGTCCTCCTATCGGTGTTCACCCTGAAGTATTTTTTGGAGTGTATCCCTCCATTGAATTTTTCTCGGGGATTGATTTATCCTCTCCTCTTTCGAAGGTGAGTAGAGTTATTAACAAGGATGCAACTTTCATAATTATGATAGTTTTTGTTTGCAATTACATCATCCTTTCATCTTCCTCTAAGAGCCTTTGTGCCTATGATATTTCCACTGTTTATTTTATACCTTCTTGTTGAGCTTGTGCCACTGCTAATGCCCCTACTATATTCTCTACAAAGTATAATTGTTCATTCCCAGACATGGACATGAACCTTACCAGGTATGGTTTTTATTTCCTTTGCAAAACTTCATCCCAGTTTGTGACATTCCCTATGAAGATTTCATCTTCAAAATATTCACATGGGTATGGCCAGCAAGACGCCACCTGACTAGCATGCTCAACGACCAACGCCCTAGGGTCATGTTTCCTATATCTCTTGGTGGTGAACCTGTACTCTATCTGACTCTGAGATTATTGTCTAGCTTGTGTAGTATCCTTCACGAAATGGTAGCCCACGCAAAAACCATAGGGAATAAATATTATATTTTTATCCTTTACCAGAGATGCATTGAACCCTTGTAGTATGGTATGGTAGTAGATTTCTCCGAACACCAGCTTGTCGGGCATGTGGATTAAGTATGGTGCTCTAGTGGCTCCAAAAATCTAATATATGTGCTTCTTTCCTCTAAGTACGAGTGCCCAATATTGGATACTACTTTCCTAGCTGCTTCGGTGAGTCTTGGGAAATATTTTTTAAAAATTAAAGAATATACTCAAGCTATGAAACCATCACAAATTAAAGAAATTTCTCTTTTGTACATGTTCTCCCATAGAATTCTAAAGTAAACATGTACAGACACTTCGAAAATATGTCATCTTAGGCTCAAACTAGGGAAAATATTCCTAGCGCATATCGTATCTAGGAGATAAGATGCCATGTAGAATGCAGGAGTTTCTCTGAGTTTTGGGTTTTTCACTTCCTCTATCCTAGTTCTCAACTATTTCGAAATAATATCTTTCCAGTTAAAAGTGCTTCTAGATGTAGCGACTGTATGAGCCAGAGGCATCCAATCTTTGGAGAACCTGGAGCAATCCTTTTCTCTGTATAAATGACAGATCAAGGACATCAAGAAAATGTAGGGTTCTCGAAGGTTCGTTGTGTTGTACCACCGTAAGGCCCAATTCATGAATTTTTTATCCTCTCTCCACCAGGATGGTAGAAATTGATTGGTATTATGGAATTCATAGAATGCCACCAGAAAATTACTGTTAAACTTAACTTGAACATCCTTGAGTTTATAATACATGCTTACCTTTGTCGGCAAGAATACACTTATACATTCTCCATCTTTGTTATTTAACAAGAATTTCTCTGCATCGACATGATGAATGATCCACTCTAAGAGATACACACATGGAAATATGGGTGTCTTTGTTGCTACCACATACAATGAAGAACAAATGACGTTATGGAAGACTTGGTCATCTAATTCTCTCACCTTCGGGTCGCTGTGAGGTGTAAACTCTAGGAAATATTCATACTGGATTTTGTTGTATAAATCAAGCTAGGAAGGCAGCATCACCTTGGATGTTGTGTTATTATCTGTATGTTTGCAGAGTGGAAGTGGGTTTGTTGGATTCTTTTGTGACATTCTGATCATCGACTCTGCTCTAGGGGAAAAATCCATCTTCTTAGCAGTCGAGATGGATGCCTCTTTGATTTTCTCACTTCCTCCTTTCAGGGTCTTTGGTGGTCGACGAGTAATTGTTCGTCTGGGATATTTTCTGTGAATGAAACAGTTTAACTTAGTATTCTCTAAATCACAAAAAAAAACTTGGAGACAATTAAGATAAATACATGTGCACGATGATTTTTCTGAGTCGAATACCTACCAGTCTAAATCCTTGTGATAAACACAACACAACTTAGTTCGTAAGCGATACTGGATCGATTGTGAGTTGTTAATAAAAGAAAAGCAGTTCTATGCAGGTTATGAAATAATTCAAATACATTCAAATAATTAACAGTTAGTCTTTACACATGAAATCTTTACGTTTTAGTACAGGGAATCTATTATAGATTTTCATTAATTCCATCTATCGTCTGCGCAGGTTTTCAAAGTAAAATCTATGCACAAATTGACGGTGCAAAGAGACATTGAAATGATTCATCAGGGATTTCAAACAATCGTCAATTGGAACATATTTGAGATTCGGAATCAGGCACTTGAACTATTTGAGGCTTTTGGGACCAGTCTGTGTCTAAATTCACCGATCCAAAAGAGATGTCAACACAAAGCTTTTGCACGTGTAATTGGATCAGGATATTGACATGAAAAATATTTATCGACATGACACATAGGGATGTGTGAAAAACGAAGATCTAAAGATGGATGCTCCTGATAAATTCAGAGATATTTGACAAAACCCATTGGATGACTTAGATTTCTTATTGGTGAGTATTGATCGAGCCTCGATGGGTTGCAGGGAATACGATAAAGGATATGTTTTGTTTCCTTCTTGATCGACTAATTACGGTATCTATAGGCATTCAGTGTTAACCCCACTTTCAATGCGTACTCCTATGTTCAACACTGGGTGTCGACTCTCAATGTTAATCAACGTTGGTGACTACCTATTGGACTTAAGAATGAGTGTTTTTTGAACTGACCTCGCTGATGCCCGATGTGGATCGACACTGACACTTTTACGAGTGAGCAACACCCTTGCGCAATTGGTATTTGAATCGGCTGACACCCGATGTTAATCGACGTCGACATTCTCGAGACTATGTCACATTGTTTGACACATATATTGAATTGACTGACACCTGATGTTGACCGACATCGACGTTTCAGAGTAGCAGTCATTGGGTATCGGAGAAATTTACTTTCAANACACCCGATGTTAATCGACGTCGACATTCTCGAGACTATGTCACATTGTTTGACACATATATTGAATTGACTGACACCTGATGTTGACCGACATCGACGTTTCAGAGTAGCAGTCATTGGGTATCGGAGAAATTTACTTTCAATAGTGATATTTTGAAGACTTTATGGATTTATAGATGCAATTCAAACCGTATGAACAATGAAGAATCTTGGAAAAAACAATAAAGATGAAAATATTTAAAAAGTCAATTGAAACAATGAAAAGTGGTACCCAAAAATTGGAAAATATTAAGGGTGTGTTGAGTGCTTCAACAAATGGTGATTTTCTAGTAGAAGCCAGACTCTTTGTTTATCTCTATAATGATGCTGAAAGAACTATTGGGAAATGGTTATTCGCTTGAGGCAATAACCCATGGATGACTCATAAATATGTATACATATGGCCCAAGGACATTCTTGCCGACTGCTCATGGGGATTCACCTGAATACATTCCTCTTTCCATTTAACCAATGACTCCTACCTTCCTGTCAAGAGTTGAGTCAGAACTCAAAACTGTTAATAATAAATGATGTTATTTCTCTTTTCCGAAAGTCAAGAACCTTACCATGGTGTTGTTTCACTTCCAGTGAGCATCCATATCCCCGACGGTATCACAGACCTTGCTCTGTTGCCAATGAGTGTCCATAGCCTTGGCAGAGATATTTGGATACCCTCTCGATCATACATTCTGAATTATTATTTTATGTTCATATTTGTTTCATATGTGTTGGGAATGAACTAGGGAGGAGGATATCTATTTTTTGGTGAAGGATCATAACCCTATATATTTTCTTCTTTGTATTTTTTGAACAGTATGAGGACTAACTTTTCTTTGTTTGGGGTATCAACCATACTCTCCTCTGTTCCACTTCCCTTGGTATTTCCATACCACAAGGTAGTCAACTTGTTTGTTCCTTAATATATATGCATACATAAACATGAATTACCCATGAGTTGAATCTTCTAACCAATAAACCTTCTCCCGATTGTTCTGGAAAATTTAAAACTAAAATATAAGAATCTAGCTTCAATAGATTGCACCACCAATTTGGCAAAGAACACACCTGAAATTGTGCTATCATCAAAGTAATCAAAAAATAAAAATAAAAAAGAAATCGGATCACACAAAACAAAATAAACTAAAAGGAAAGACAATTAAAAAACCAAACTCGTCACAAAAAACAAAATAAAAAAGAAATAAAGGTAAACTACAATACATGAAGCTGTCTTGGAGACAACATATGAAAATAAACACTTTAGGGATTGTCCGTTGATGGGAAGATATTCAAGCTCACTCCTAAGGTTTTGCATACAGTAAGTGCCTACCCTAATTTTCTCAGTGACTTGTAAAGGTGCAAGCCACAGATTTTGGAATTTCGAATGTTTCCCCTTTGGCTAGTTGATTTTATCACACTTAAGAACCACGTCCCCTACTTCAAATTTTTTATCACCAACCTTGTGTTTATCAAACCATTTTTTAACTATTTGTTGATGGGATGCAAACTTCCTTCTGGATTATTCTCATTCTTCCTCAACCATAAGGAGGGTATCAATTCTCTATTGCAAATTGGATGAGGGTTTTCCTCTTCAGGACTGGGAGAGTTGTAAGGATGGTAAATATAGGTTGGTTGGAAATATGGCTTCTTTTATGTACACTAGAAAGAAAGGGGAAGTCCCTAGGGCTTCCTTGGGGGTTACCCTATAAGCCCATAGAGCGTTATGTAAAGCATTGTGCCAGTTCCAATGATTGTCTACGACTGTTTTCTTAAGATTCCTTGTTAATTTTTTATTAGTAGATTCAGAAACACCATTTCCCTGTGGATAGTAGATGGAAGAATAATTCAATATAATCCATTTATCTAATGAAAATTCCGTCAAGAGAGTAGAATACAAATACGTTGTTTTGTCAAATATCAAGACAGAAGGCACCCCAAACCTTGTCATGATGTGTTGTTCAAGAAATTGTATTAATACCATTAACATGGGTAAGGGGAATGCCTTCTAATCATCATGTAAAATAATCGGTAGCAATCACTATATACTTATTTTGTTTGGACAAGTTTGGGTTTATCTCTCCTATGATATCTATTCCCCATTGTTCAAATGGAGTGGACATTGACATTGGTTGTAGTGGAATGCCTTATTTCTTCTCCTTCCTAGTGCTCATCTGAAAAGATTTTCACCTTCTAACATATGTGTGAGCGTCTCTAAACAACGTTGGACAATAATATCATGCCCTCAAAATATTATGGGCCATAGTCTCCCCTACAAAATGGCCCCCTGCAGGACCGTCGTGGAGTTCCTTCAACACCCTTTCAACATCTTCCTTTTCAATACATCTTAACAAAACACCATCATAATTTAAGCAGAAAAGTATTGAGTTAATAAGATGGTATCGGGCGGATTTTAATCTGAGTGCTCTTCTCTCTCTTGGTTTTAGGTATTCAGGGAAGGTACTGTGATGGAGAAAATAGGATAGGTCAGCATACCAAGAGTCTTTTGTGGGTGGGATGTACAATACTTCACCACACCATAAATTCAACTCATTCTTCAAACTTGATTCCCTATTTTCTATCAGATCTTGGGATTTTGCAGCCAATTTGCACAATCCCTAACCCTTGAAAATTCTTGTCGGTTTAATTTCTAGATCAAATTCTTGGATGAAAACCATCTAGTTTCCTCTTCTTTCCCCCATTTCCTGTTGCGTGAATAGTGACCTAAAATATGGATGAGGTATTATGACCTTGGTGTGATTCTTGAGGATGTAAGGTCTAAAGTTTTTTACGGCTTTATAGACATCATAGGCTTGTTTTTCAATGAATGGGTAATTAAGCTCTAATCCTTGTAAGTTGGTGCTCATGAATGAGACATGTGCCTCGTTGTTTTCATCATCCTTTTGAGTAAGGATTGCAGCTAATGATTGATCTAAGGAGAAAGTGTAGAGATACAAGTATTTGTTGAAATTAGGGTTGCCTAGTACAAGGGATTGCAATATGGAAATCTTAATGTTTTTAAAAGATTGTTTTGCCTCATCAATCTACTTAAATTCAAAATCCTTGCGTATCATTCTTTGTAGAGGCTTGATTGTTTTTACGAAATCTGGGGTGAACTTTCTTACAAAATTAATCCTTCCAAAGAAAGATTTCATAGCCTTTTTTAATGAGGGAGTGGAACTTGCGAAATTTCTTTTATACATTTAGGATCGATATGGATACCATCCCTAGAAATGATGTGACCTAAGATTTTTCCTTCCTGCACTCCAAATATAGTATTTTTTGGGTTCAAGGATATCCCTTACTTTCAGTACCTTTCAAAAATTTGGGTGAGATGGGAAATATGGTCAGCCCTATCCTTGGAGTAAACAATAATTTCATCTAGGTATACCACTAGAAATTTGTTAATTAACCCTTGAAATGCCACATCCATGGCTCTTTGGAAAGTAGATCTGACATTGATTAGCCCAAATGGCATGTGTTTGTAGGAAAATGTTCCCCATTTAGTTTGGAAGGTTATTTTCAATCTATCCTCCTATGATACTAACACCTGGTTGTATCCTGAGAATCCATCCAGAAGTGAGAAGATCTACACTCCTTATACAGTTTGTAGATGTTGTTCCATGGAAGGGACAGGGTAGTTATCTTTTGTTGAGGCCTTATTTAGGTTTCTGAAATTTACTCATAAACAAATTTTCCTAGACTTTTTCTTGAGAGGTATTAGATTGGCCACCCATGTGGAGTGCCTTATTTGGAATATTATTTTTGCATCTAACAATTTATTTAATTCCTTCTTCATCAAGGGTTCCATATATGGGTGAAATTTCCATAACTTTTTCTAAAAGGCTTGACCTCATGTCTTAATGGGATAGTGTGTTGAATGATCCAAGTGTCGTACATTTTCAAATCCTGATAAGACCATGCAAACACGTCCTGATACTCTTTGAACAACCTTAGATAGGCCTTATTTTCCTCGTTTGTTAGTGATATCCTGATATTGATGTTTTGGGGATTGTCGGCAACTCCTATATTTATGACTTCATAGGATGGACATGAACTGATGGTTTTGGTATTTTTTGGCTTCTTAAATTTATCTCATAAGTCAAACAAGTTTTCAAGAATAACTACTCCCTGAGGCGTAGTATGGAGTTTAGGTTGGTTCGGGTCACTGATTTTTGTTAGGTTAGGGCCTTGATTATCTCGTCCTGCAATCATTTCTTGAAAAACTTCATCATCAATAGCCAAATCCCTAATATTTTCTTGATTAGTCAAAAAGGATATGATTTTTTCATCTCCCTCAAATACCCTCTAGTTAGCAATGTTACCTAGGACCAAAGGTTTGTATAACAATTCTATGGAAAACCTCGAGGCTTCATAATCCTTTAAGGGAGACAACCTCAAAGCTTCTCTGGCCAATGAATTGTCTAGGATATTTTTGGATCGACGTATAGCGGTGACATTGAACGCTAGGAAATTTTCTATCAGTCTTTGAACTTCCTGCTGATAATTCCTCAAATGGGGGGAATTGCAATGTATAATGTTCTTAACTTATCTAACGTTGATTTCTGAATCCCCAAAGAAAACTAGTTGCTTGATGTTTAAATCAATAGCTTTCTTAAGTCCTTGGACCAACGCATCATATTTGGCAGTGTTGTTTGTGCACTTGAACTCTAATCTACAGGACAAAAAACTATGTTTTCCTGCTGGATTAATGAAAATACATCCTGTGCCAACCCCTTCTTAAGAATTTGATCCATCAAAATACAAAGTCCATATTTCATATTCAAAGTTTGGAACTCTCTTGTCCTGGTCCACCTTTGGAACTACCCCTTTAGTGTTGTCGGATTGAGCATGGATACTATTTTTATATTTATTACATTGATCAATTATTATAGGACTTTCATGAAGTAATAATTTTGACCTTTGGGAAAGAAATACTTCGAAAAAACATGGCGGGAAATTACCGAAATCGAAATCACACGAGTAATTTCCTAAGACTGGGAATTCAGTAGAGGATGGTTCATTAGGGGCTTCCAGGTCTGTAAATGTATGCTTCAAATATTTTTCTCGGTTGACCCTGGTCATGTTGGGGTTTCCTTTTAATGGTAACATAAGTTGGAACAATTTGTACCGAAATATCCATGTACTTTTTCGGACCAGTCCCTGCTTAACAACATCCCATAGGCCTCTGGAATGTCTACAATTATGATATCTATGACCTGATGAAACTTTGAGTTAGAGGCAATCTAAATCAAAATGTTCTTTAACTACCCACTTGTTGGTTGTGGAGCATGATTATCTTCCTGATTCAGAGGTTTGTTTCAGCCGTGCTTGGACCCCATTCCCTAACAGGGGGGTGTGGGGGGGCTTGTGTAGATTTTAACATTGTACAATTATTTACTGCAAATAGATTTTCAGTAACAGAACAGAAAATATACAATGGAAAATACAAACATTACACAGATACTTCCCCCCTGGAAACCCAAACTGAGAAAACCAACATATTGTATATTCATTCATAGTGATACATTGTTTACGATACAATATACATATAGGATCCAACGAAATCCAAACCCCTAACCCAATGACTTGGATTAGTCAACAACCCTAATTCCTTAACCAAAAATAGAAAACCATGTGCCAAAAAATCGCCCAACAATTGACATGAAAATCGAGGTGACACGAAAAATGAGGAAAAAATGTGACATGTTTCACGTTTAATGAGACACTATAACTAGTCATGCAAAGAATATAAAACATACCCAACATTCTCCCACTTGTTGTTTTATTTGCATACAGGCAATTACAGGGTTAAATATTCAACAATCCATGGCAACAATTCCCATGGAACCTCTACACCAAGAGAACTTCTTAGTGCTCACATATTTTGTTAATGAATCTGCAACATTCTTCAAAGTGTCCACCTTCATCAAAAACACTTTATTTTCTTCAACCATGTCTCTCACAAAGTGATATTGAATATTAATATGCTTTGTCTTTGAATGATAAGTCGGGTTCTTCGCCAGAAAAATTGTACTCTAACTGTCACAATCTATCCTTACAGCTTGTTGTACCAACCCAATACTCGAACATAATATTTGTAACCATACTTCTTCCTTACTTACATGAGTGGTTTCCATGTATTCATATTATGTAGTTGAAAGTGCCACTACATCCTATCTTTCGCTCATCCAATTGATTGCTCCTCCAAACAGGTTAAACACATACCCTCTTGTAGATCTCCTACGATCCAAATCTCCATCCCAGTCTACATTCACCAATCCATGTATGTCCAACACTCCATCCAATCCTGGTCTTCCTTGGTAGAAAAATCCATAGCTAGCAGTGCCATGCAAATACCTAAAAACTCTTTTTATTGTTGTCCAATGCTCCTTCTCTGGTTTTGACATATACGTGCTCAAAAATCCCACTGCATGTGTAATGTYCGGTCTAGTACATACCATTGCATACATCAAACTTTCAACTGCACTCACATATGGAACACAAGACATGTCCTCCTCCTCATCCTGTGTCTTGGGACACTAATCCGCAGATAACTTAACACCAACAAGAATAGGGACCTTGACCGGTTTACATTCCTGCATATTAAACCTCTGCAATATTGTCTCGACATATTTTCTTTGATTTAACCAAAGTTTCATTTTTTTTCGATCTCTTTTAATTTCCACCGCGATCCACCGATCTATGTCCACCAATAGATATTCCATATTGAGCTTCCATAGCTCAAAACTTTTCCCATTAAACTTCTTGATCTCCATTTTCGAACTGCTCGCCATTTCTTTTCACCTGAAAAAATCAATACCACAGATATCCCAGTGTAACAAGGCTTATCACAGTCCCGCTCCAAAACCTTGACCACAAAGGCGTCCCCCTGAAGCCAACAAAGCTCAAATACCAAATGTGTATTTCATAGACACTCCTCTTTTTCTCCCATCATCTTTGAGATACCAATTCATTCATCAAAGATACAACTACTTCAGACCATCAATGATATATTTGTAGGATCAACAGTTCTTGACTACCCCGAAGAATAGTTTAAATATTGACTCATCCTATTGATATACTTCCATCTGTCAAATAGACAACGAACTATGTGTTTGACAGTTATCTAGGTAAGTAATCTAAATATTGAATGCACTCAGTAATTGATCATACAAACTGACCTTTTACACACTCACAATCACAAAATAATAAATATAGCATACATAATCAATTCTAGAAGAGTTTGAGAAGCTCTGTATTAAATTCATTGTCACTGGCAGAATTTGGTGAGACTTCATAGAAGGAACCCGATGGATCTTCAAATATTTCAATGTTGGTTGATTCCTTTAGTGTTCCTTTTAACATATCTCTGGCACGAATTTTTCAATTTAATATTGTGTGTTCTTCTCTTTGACAATAGAAGCATTCAATTGAAGCCTTGTTTTTATTCATTCTCCCCTTAGAGAATAGTGCAATTTTAGCCTTTCCATTGACTTTAGTGTCTCATGTCAACATCCTCTTTTCTTCTGCTATGAGTGATGCCATCATTTCATCCAGAGTTTTGGAGGGCATTTGACTTAAAGTAAAAATAGCATTATCATAGTTTGATGATAGACTATTTAATAATATTTCCTTTGAATCATATTCATCTACCTCAATGCCAATGTTTGCCAACTATCTTATAAGAGATTTTAACTCATTAATGTGAGAAGACAAAGATATCCATGCATTTTAAGTTTGAACAATTCTGATTTTGATGTAAATTTTTCATTTTCAGCCTTTTCTCCAAAAATCTTACTCATTTGTTCCCACATTTGTGTAGAAGATTTGCTTAAATCAATAAGATGTAATTGGGAATCTGTAAGAGACAGACCAAGGATAGACTTAGATCTTTCCTCCTTTTTTTCCAATTCAAGCAACTGCCTATCATCTGTAGGTGCTTTTTCCTTACCTTTTACAATCCCCCATAAATTCCTACTCATAAAGTGTAGCTGAATCTTAACCTTCCAAGCGTGGAAATTATGACCATTAAACTTTTCTAATGGTATAGACTCCATGTTGAAAAGAAGATTAATAAAAAATATTACCTCGTGTAGTAGCAATAGATGTAGTGACTTTCTTTACACAGATCTCCTATGCTCGACTTCACCGACAGTGCCTTACTTCAGGATGCAATTCATGCACACGAAGACAATTGAACAACGTCTTCCTACTCTCAAAAATGAGATCTTCTCCAGCACCGATGTCAAGACAAATGACTCTTTTGGCAATTAACCCTTCACTACTACAGCTGACAGATTCAACAAACTCACGGGTGCTTCATGTAGGAGGATATACGGATCCTTTCTATCTTTTCCTTTTACGACAATAGGATAGCACTATGTCTTACAACAACCTATTTATGTGGGGTAGCTTTCACTATCATTCCCTCACGAAGATCACAAGACCCGCTCTAATACCAAATAAGAAATATTCAAGCACACAGAGAAAGAGAAAATAAAGCTTCGCACACACCTCTATTAGATTCAAATTGGTACAATATATAGAATTTTCTGATTTGTTGTCATATCCAACTTATTCTAAATCTAGGTGGAGATGTTGAGCGAATATCTCAACTATCTCTAACACACCCAACAAAATCTAAGCGCATTAATGGAAGCATTATCTCTAACACATAGTTAAAAAAGAAGTCAGGTAATGGTTTCTAAGAACCATCTTATATATATATATATATATATATATATATATATATATATATATATATATAAGTGGGGATTTCTTTTGTCATAATTCAAATTTATTATCTCGAAGATAGTTTCCAAGTTAATGGAACTATCGTCTTTGAAATACATAGTTTTAGAGATTTATTTATTTATTTTATAATAGAAAATTATTATTTATGAGAATAAAAATTATAGTTAATGGAATTATCTTTTTAAATTATATTAGAAAAGAAGATTATTTTACTGTTAAAAGGTCATAGAAAAAGAGTTATCATTTAATTGTGGACCACCTTGTTATATTTATGATCATTGTTTTGTAGTGTTACAATAATAAAATCAATTTGTTATGTTGTTTTATTGAGTTTAGAAAAGAATTTGATGTAGTGCCCAGAACTAACTTTTGGAACAAATTATAAGAGCCAAAAGTTCCTTTTGAGTTGAGATTTGCCAATATAAGACTACACAAGAATGTTATTGTCAAGTTTAGGAACACTAAGGGTTGGTCAAAATAAATTTTATTTTAATATAGGAGTTAAGMACGGTTGTCCCCTTATCAATTCCTGCTAGTACATCTGGTTAAGGTGTGGGTTTCGTTTGTTAGGTGACCCGAGTTCAATACCCTTACGGTGTGTTTAGTCACGAGGAGACATCCAAAATATCTAGCCATGTCCCCGGGTGATTTTGTTGGCTTAGATGCCCTTGGTTGTGCTTTCCTAGACAATGGTTGAACTATTGGCCCCACAAGTGATGGACATTTTTAACAAAAAAAATCCAATGTTTTCCCCTATCCTCTACCCTTTTTGGCATATACATCGACAAATTAGAAGTTCTAACAAAAAAAAAACAAGGTTTTCCCCTATCCCCTACCCTTTTTGGCATATACATCGACAAATTAGAAGGTTGTTTGGAAGAAGTAGGATATGTCAGCACGTCTCTGGCTCAAATATTCATCATCCTTCTTTTTTATATTGACGATATTGTTCTTATGCCAAGGAGTCCCTACGATCTCCACAAGTGACTAAAGATTCTCAAGGATTTTTTCTTTCTATCACTGTTAACATTGAAAAAGAAAAGGTTATGATAATCAAATCCAAAAATATCACTTATGTTAATTTCAAGTAAGACAAAAAGAGCTTCGAGGAAGTGACTTCATACAAGTATCTCAGAATCGATCTTCATCACAAACTCAACTCGAACTATAATATAGAGAAAATGATAATTAGAGGGTGGAAAGCTTATTATGAATGTGAAAATAGTTGTAAATCAACAGACCTTTGGCTTTCGGATAAGAAGAAACTCCTCTTTGAGACTATCGTCACTCATTTTATCTTATATGGGTGCAAAGTTTGGGGCTACTACATCTCCAGAGAATCGTCGAGAAGGATAGAGCTAATCCAAAAACATTCTATAACTCATAATCTTAAAATTAAAGGTAATACATTCTATCCTACCCTTCTCATAGTTATTTCCCCCATTGAAAGCATGGTTATGACTAGGTACTTAACATTAAAAACAAGATAAACAACATGGAAAACATGAGGCTTCCTTAGGTTGCTTCAAATTATAGTCAAAACCACCTACACCTTAAGCATGGTTGGCATAAAGATGTCAAGTCTTGGCTAAATCATTGGAGTAGAATAACAATATTATTAAAAATATTATTACATCTAAATTTAAGAAGAAATTGTGGTGCCATGTAAAAAAATAGAGGATAAGAGAAAATTAAGATAGGTGATCAACTTGATCTAGAAGATCAAAAATATCTTTCTATTTTAACTAGCTTAAAGAAGAAAATCAACATTGTTAAAATAAGAACAAACTATGGCCAACTCCATGGTGAAACCAAGCATTAGTCAATTCCTAAAATGTAAATAAGAACAAACTATGGCCAACTCCATGGTGAAACCAAGCATTAGTCAATTCCTAAAATGTTGTGGGCTGAAAGAATTTGTCATCTTTGTGACACTAAGAAGTTGATGAAAAATATTTTCTTTTAGAAAGTCCTACATACATCCACATTAGATCTCCATTTCAAAATATTTGTTACAATGTCAACCTTCCTAACCTTCTAACTCATCAAAACTATGGTGACTTATAAATGCTTCTCTTAAAACTCTTCTAACACATAAATAAAATTCTAAAGAAAAACCACTAATTCCTTACCCTTTTTAAAATTCAAGAGACCAATGTTGTTCCCAGTGGAGAAGTTAATAACCACCACCACATACATATTTGGGATGAAATAAACTAATAATACAACAAACAAGTTTGTTTCCAATTTTTTTGACTCAATTTTGAAATTGCAAATTAAATCATTAAAATTATAATATAGAAGTGTTACAAAATATTTATCTAAAAAATATGATAATTTATAAAATTGAAAAATGTTATTATCAAAATCAAACCTTTTCATAATTCCATTAAATTGCAAAAACTATTTACTATACAATACAATTAGAAAACTCTGTCAAATCCAAACTCGCACTCCATACAAATTGCAGAGAAGTATGGGCTCATAAAATCAAATTTGGGTGCGGAATGACATGGAGGCGAATCCCAACAAATATGGCATGCATGACTTCGCAACGCCGTTCACCGCAATCGACTGTAAGCAATTCAAAGGAGGCAGGATATAAATAAAGGATATATGCCTTCAAAACCAATGCAAAAGTAAGTTTGATCTGCATAATACTACGATAGCGAAAGACGACCATTTGGGCAGAAAGGAAAATGGCGAGCTCTACTGCAGGCCAGGTTATCAAATGCAAAGGTATAATTCACAAGGATTCAGGGCCACATTCTAAGTTAGATTTATGCTAATTGTATGTGTATGCTGATGTGCAATTTATGTTTAAACTCTGAGATTTTGATTTGTATTTTGGTTGTAGCTTCTGTTGCGTGGGGAGCAGGGGAGCCTCTGAAGATTGAAGAAGTGGAGGTGGCTCCTCCACAAGCATTGGAAGTCAGAATCAAAGTGCATTATACTGCCTTGTGCCATACAGACCTTTATTTCTGGGATGCAAAGGTATGGCAAGAACAATTAAAATTAAATTTATTAAATATAGACCTGAATTAAAGTACTGCACTGTATAACATATTGACTTCTCTTTATACCATTAAATTAATATACATATTGATTATTAAATTTTCTTCACAGTGAAATGAAATGACAGATATTACTTTGGTTGCAGGGCCAAACTCCTCTCTTTCCCCGCATCCTTGGACACGAAGCAGCTGGGTATACACTCTGTCCTTGCCCATCAAGTCTGTGTTCAAAAAGAAATTAATTAGCCATACTAGCAGGCATGTAGAATTTGAAAAGGGAAAAAGGGACATGAATTTCTAGGTGATTTGTTGCTCACTAATTATAGCTTGGTTGACACAGAGTTATTGAGAGTGTTGGAGAAGGTGTGACTGACCTCAAGGAGGGTGACACTGTGCTTCCTGTATTTACTGGAGAATGTGGAGAATGCAGACACTGCAAGTCAGAGGAGAGCAACATGTGTGATCTGCTAAGGATTAATACAGATAGAGGGGTTGCGATAATTGATGGAAAGTCAAGGTTTTCAATCAATGGGAAACCGATTTACCACTTTCTTGGTACATCGACTTTCAGCGAGTATACAGTTGCGCATGTCGGTTGTGTTGCCAAAATTAATCCAGAGGCTCCTCTTGACAAAGTCTGTATTCTGAGTTGTGGGGTCTCAACAGGTAAATTATTTTCTGGACTTTTTAAACTTATATATGTAATTTGCTGATGATTGTGAAATAAGATCAAAATGATATAATTGACATGGTTTACATTGCAAAATATTTTATAAAGTGGGAAATTCAATTATTAAAGCTGGGCTGTTAATAAAATCATCCATGATCGTTTCCTTGATTGGAATTCCTATTCAAAATTCATTTTGTTGTGGAAACAGGGATGGGTGCGACTTTGAATGTAGCTAAACCTAAAAAAGGCTCAACAGTAGCCATATTTGGCCTTGGGGGTGTTGGGCTTGCTGTAAGTACTAATAGCCAGTGCTCTCTCTTTATGTTCATGTGTATACACCTTAGTTTTACAGTCTGCAATTTTTTTAAGGATTATTATAATTAGTTAACAGTTTTGCTCGATTCCTAAATTTTTTGGGGACCAATATGATGGATTTACTGTTAGACATCTGACCTGGGCTTAACTATGCAGGCTGCTGAAGGGGCAAGAATTGCAGGAGCTTCTCGAATAATTGGAATCGACTTAAACAGTGAGAGATTTGAAAAAGGTTGTAGATTGCCCATTTCCATTATTGGATAACCTGTGTATATATGTTGACTGAAGAATTTCCTTTCTAATTCGTTGTTTGAATCATTTCTTGTCATCTATCCTGTTTCAGCAAAACTCTTTGGTGTAACGGAATTTATAAACCCAAAGGACCACGAGAAGCCTATTCAAGAGGTTGGTTGAGCTGCCTACAATCATCTTCAATCTCTTTTCCAGATCGGAATACTTGTTTTCTTAACTGATATAGTTCATCCAGTAGTATGAATTATTGCATTAGGAAAAGCTTGCTTAGGGAACTGTATGCTCTATCCAGTAGTATGAATTATTGCATTAGGGAACTGTATGCTCTATCCTGGTGCCATGAGCTGTGTGCATCCACTGCAAATTTCAATGTTTATGTTTATTAAATAGCATCTGGAATTCAAAGTTATTCCTTAAATTCTTTTACAGGTTATTGCCGAAAGAACTGATGGAGGAGTGGACTCCAGCATCGAATGCACAGGGAATGTTAAGGCNCTGTTTCAGCAAAACTCTTTGGTGTAACGGAATTTATAAACCCAAAGGACCACGAGAAGCCTATTCAAGAGGTTGGTTGAGCTGCCTACAATCATCTTCAATCTCTTTTCCAGATCGGAATACTTGTTTTCTTAACTGATATAGTTCATCCAGTAGTATGAATTATTGCATTAGGAAAAGCTTGCTTAGGGAACTGTATGCTCTATCCAGTAGTATGAATTATTGCATTAGGGAACTGTATGCTCTATCCTGGTGCCATGAGCTGTGTGCATCCACTGCAAATTTCAATGTTTATGTTTATTAAATAGCATCTGGAATTCAAAGTTATTCCTTAAATTCTTTTACAGGTTATTGCCGAAAGAACTGATGGAGGAGTGGACTCCAGCATCGAATGCACAGGGAATGTTAAGGCGATGACTCAAGCCTTCGAATCCTGCCATGACGTATTTCCTCTGGGTTCTCTTGTAAATATAGTTGATTGCTTCCATTTTAGCAAATGCATATGCTGATCAGTGAAACGGAATTTGGTATCATAAATGTTGTGTTTTTCAGGGTTGGGGTGTAGCCGTTTTAGTGGGGGTCCCTCATTCAGATGCAGTCTTTTCAACGAGTCCTGCGCATTTTCTGAGTGAGAGGACATTGAAAGGAACCTTCTTTGGAAACTATAAGCCCCGTTCTGATTTGCCAGGTCTTGTAGAATTGTATTTGGATAAGGTAAGACATCTATCATTTATTTAGGGAAGTTATATATATATATATATATATATATATATGAAAGCTTATTATTCTCTGATGATTCATTTATTTGCTTAGATTTCCTGCTCAGACCATGCTCACTCAGACTCAGAAACTGCTCACTCAGACCATGCTTGCTGATTTCCTATCCTCGTAGATAGCACTAGTATGTGGTCTTTATGTAATCTAAGTTCCTTCTCTATTGTTGTTTGCAGAAGCTTGAACTGGATAAATTTATCACACATGAGGTTTCTTTTGAGAATATCAACAAGGCATTTGATTACATGATTAAAGGAGAGAGTCTCAGATGTGTGATTAACGTGATTGGTGATTAAATGGTAGAGAAGAAATCGTGAGTTTAATACAGTCTGAAGTATTTACAGTTGATGCGATATTTAAAGTTTTCTTAAGTTTCTTTCAGTTTGTGTGGTGGATCGTTATGATGGCATCTGGTCATTAGATTTGTTGACAGAGGTTTCCCTGCATTCGATAAATAAAAGGGGCTTGGAAAAGTAATGTGAAAGAATTTGTTATCATTTTTGAAAGATAAAATATAAAAAAAATTAGGATTTTGAAGAATTGTTATTGTCATGAACGATGTATATTGGAATTTTGAATAATTGAGATTGTCGTGAATAACCAAAATTTGGATTTTTCCATATTTGGATTTATGGAAAAGTGAAAAATTGTTATTATGAATAATATAGAATTTTAGAAAATTAATTTTAAAGATTAAAGATGAATAATATAGAATTTCAAAAAATAATAATTAAAAAATTGTGTAAAAATAAAGGAAGGAAAATCATCATTATAATTTAAAAAAATTAAAGTATTGTTGGAAACAGAAAATATAGCAAATAATATTTCATGAAAAAAACTTAAAAGTGTTGTTGGAAATGGAAAATATAGCAAATAATGTTTCATGAAAAAAATTAATGTGTTGCCTGATATGGAAAACATAACAAACAATGTATATTTGAATAGAGAGTGCATAAAGAGAAGTTATACAAGTAACATACAAAATAAAAGTACCTTTTCAAAAATTTCTTTATAATCTTATTTATTTACATGAGGTTACACACATAAAACATCAAAAATCAATCCACAAAGATATTGAATTTCTCAAATGTTTTATGTTCTTTTGAATATGTTGGGCTGCAATATTTTACCTTCCCATTCATCCATAGTGTTCAACACTTGCAACAAAAAAATACCCAAACATTTTTCTAGCCTATCAATATTCATCTAAAAACAGTTTTTGCAAAAAACTAAACTTGTCTTTTTGCCATGCAAGCTTGACTGCCACATTTCATCATGAGGGAATAAGCTTGATGTATTCCAATGTTGTCTATTAATCTCCTTAACCAAATCAACTCCTCGATTGCATATTAGGAATAGACACTTTGCTTCAACAATAGATAATTAGATGGTTGGTTGATTAGTTGCTCACAATACTATTCTTCTAGTGAAATTGAAACAATAATTGGATGTAGATCTTTGATCATCCACATCCTTGACCAATCTCTATCACAAAATCCTATTGATTTCAATGTACCATTCAAACTCCCATCGAATGTAATTCCCATGCTTTAAATAATGCTACTTGGGGGCATGCTCCTTAGGGTCTAGGGATGTCAAAACTCCATGTGAAAGGTTTCATGATGTCCTTGAAAAAGTGGAACTCAACAAAACATGGTGTGAAACATTTCCCACCAGGGAACTCTATAAATTTAAAATTTTGGGGGTGTCTCAACATGTCCCGTAGACATGTTTTTATACTTTCATGTCCCCATATCCTATAAACTTAGTGGAACATTGTTTTGAAGTATCCTGAAGATATCTTGAAACTCTATTGGGTGTCAATGTTATAATCCTAGACCTAGAAGAAATTGGCTCAATGGAATTAAACAATTTAGCATTGTTCAATATTTCACATACCATGGCGTACATTAGGTTTCCAATTGCATTCACCTACATGTCACTTTTTTCATTGCATGCAACTCGATCTAGACCTTTGGACAAATGTCCTTAGAAAATTTGACACCATTTTCTATGAGAGTTGCACTCAACTTGCATTCACCCATCACGAACCTTCAAAGAATGTTCAATGTAGTTTTGTTGGCACAAGTGAATACGTTGATTCACATTGTCTTTGCACTTGAATATCAACAAAATAATGTATCTCACCATGATTTCCCATATAAATGTAGTGATCATGTTGGATTTGAACTTTCAATATTGACAAATGTTTACAAAAAACTATAGCATTATCTATATACATTGCTAGGATTTAGAAGATCTAACACATATTAATATAAACACTTGGATCGACAAGCAAATTCTCAAATCCTTACCCCTTCAGGTGCCCATCAATGCTTTGGTACCAAGCTCTAGAGAATTTCTTTAAACCATACAAAGCCTTCTAGAACCAACAAACCAAATGTTGTCTACTCAATTTCACATATGCTTTAGGCTATTGTGTGTATATGTTCTCTAACTCTCCATTGAGAAAAATCATGTTTTCATCAAGTTAATATGGCACATGTATATCGTGTACTACAAAAAGGACAATCACACATGTACCACAATAAGGACAATCACACCTTAATTGATATCCTCTAGACCACAAGTGAAAATTGTTTTTAGTAGTCGATCGTTTAGCTTGAGCATATACTTTTTCCATCAAATGTGCTTTATACTAATTAATTGAGACATCCTATTATATTTTAGCTTGAAAACCCACGTGTATACCATTGCTTTCTTTTGGAGAAGCAATTCTACAAGTCCCAAAGTTTGATTTAAGATAGTGTGTACCCCAATGCATTTAAGATAGTGTGTGCCCCAATGGATTTAAGATAGTGTGTGCCCCAATGCTTACATAATTAGTATGTATAGGTGTATAGGTGTCTGTATTACCATGTGTAGTGAAGATTAGTGAAATTTCAAATATTTGAGGTGAGATGTTGGTGCCATAATTTTTACTAAGCATCGACTTTTACTAAGCATAGATTTCGAGATGAGATGTTTGTGCCACTATTTTCACTAAGAAGAGGGTTTTTTTTTGGGTGTTTTTATTGTCAAAACACGCTAATGCGCTCTTAACCAACCTACCTTGGTGTGTTCATATAAGACAAATGAATTGGTGTGCATATAAAATTTAGCATCGGTTTCACCTTTTTCGTTGTATGTAGAGCATCGATGCTCTTACAATTTCTACACACAGGCTCCACATTGTTTGTGTATGAAGCACTGATGATTTTTAGTTTGTGTACGCTCTAGTGTGTTTAAGTTATAGTGTTCCCTAGTGCATTTAAGTTATGTTGTGTGTGGGTGCATTTAAGATAGTGTACACCTTGGTGCTTACATAACTAGTACATGTAGGTGCTTGTATTACCATGTGCATCGAAGGGTAGTGAAATTTTGAATATTTGAGGTGAGTTGTCAGAGCCATTATTTTTACTAAGCATCGATGTGTGTATATTATATTTAAAGCACCGATACATACATTATATTTAGAGACCTCGCGTGTACATTATATTTAGATCACTGGTGCCTATTTTAAACATGGGTATCACAAATTTTGAAATGATAAATATTATTGAACATCATGTCGTTTACAGAATGATGTTTTTTCTCAATAGTTCGCACTAGTGAATTTTTATAATTAATGGGCACCGATGCGTATGACGCCTCAAAACACATTGTTTTATATATTATGACATGCATCATCTTGTGAGTTCATAATAATACATGCACTGATATGTATATATTTTAATTAATTGTTTTTTTTACAAATTTTCAATTAATCATCTCAAAATCAAATATTTTTTATAATAATATTGTTTTATATTTTGTTATTGCATTAATGAATAAGGTGTGGTTGGATAGCCTTTACTGGTGAAAACCTTATTAAGACGCAGTTGGATAGACTTTACTTGAAATTCAAATTCTGACAAAAAAAGAAGGTGTTTTCAATTTGCTACAAGTTTTTGCAGATTTTCAATAAGCTACAAATTTTCAAAGATTTTGTAGTTTCTACAAGTTTTTCAACAACTTGCACCCTATTCAGAATTTCATAGATTACAAAACTCAGAACCTACTACAAATTAAGTAGTATAGTTTGAAAGGATCGAAGACTTGCACATAAGTCACCAGTTATTCAAAAAAATTATATTGTTGCCAGGAATCCATTTTTACATATCAACGGATAAAAGAAAATTCCTTTTGCATTAATAAATTGCCTCAGTTGGCCATGTTGGATGGGTTGTGGATGTTTCCCCATTGGTTTGTACCACATAAAAACATTGGTGTCAGTGTGTTGATCTTTGATATGGTTGTGTGAGTGGTTACTTAAGGTGTTCATCCTCTGTTGGAATACGTTGTGTTTTCGAACACCAAACAAATAGTCCACCAATAGATCTAAGTCAATTCCCTCTCATGGAATCATATACCCCTAATGTTTCGTCCCTCTTGCACCACAACTAGTGATGTGTTTTTATTAATAAATTTGATACAAAATATACATAAAATTGGTCGTTGGCCATATTATCTGGCTCACCATCCTATATAACATATATGTACAATTAAAATTCCATAGGATTAACACTAGGGTGTTACAATCTAGCATCACACTATTGTGGTTCATTTGAAGTGTTTTATAGCATAGGGATACTTGTATATAAACTTGTGTTGCATGCTAAAACTAAATCTCATGATGTTTTCCATGTTTTCCATGTTTCCCTTCTTAAGAAATATGTATACAATCCCAACAATGTGATTGATTGGGATGTGATCTAGGGGGGACCAAAGGGCCCAATTCCAAACAGAGATATTTTGCATCCTCAAAAAGAAAGTAATATATCTCCAAAACTAAGCCATAAAATAGGAAGAGGTGCAATCGAAGCACTCTAATCTCAATGAGGCTTAGTACATGGGAGTTGGAGGATGCCATGAAGGAGGAATAACCATTTTTGTTCTAAATTTTGAGCAACACCAAGGCCGATACTATTGCAAGGGGGGGGGGGAGTGATTCGGATTATTTTTGGCACGAAATGAGAGTGAAGATATAATAAAGTAGTGTACAAAGATATCTCAGATATCCAATAATATAAAAGAAATGTATCAGAGATGCAACCATAAACACAGAGATACAGTTGTTAATGTTTATGCCATTATTATAGATGTTTGCATTTCATTAAATAACAATAACATAATCCAATATCACTGAGAAATACACAATCACAAGAGACACAACATTTATCCTGGGAAATCCTCTAGGGGAAGAAAACCCAACAAAACTTCCTTAATATAGATAGCCAATACAATGCCAAGAGATCTCTATGCTAAAACAAAAATTCCTCTCCAAGATATGCGCCACTCTCTCTCTCCTTTGTCGGTAATAGATCAGAACTTGTCTCTCAAACTGAGCAAGTGAGTTGTAATCAAATGAGGCATTGGCCTCCTTTATTTATACAAGTTCTGGCACATGTGAAGTGTCTCTTCACTGGCAGGGCCGACTTCTCAATCTGGGTGGGTAAAACCACCTTTATTATATTTCTGGGTTTCTTATTTAACTGATGGGGCCGACTTCTTATTCTGCCTATTACAATTGTCTTTTGACCAATCCGCAAAAGGGGATTTGGTCCTATTACAATATCCGAAATGATCAATCCACAATGGGGATTGATCCTATGAATAAAATATCAATAATAATAAGAATACTCTTTGCAGTTACATTAT
>SNQJ01S0040144.1:22593-34775 GCA_010110895.2 Picea sitchensis
TGTGGTCTATAGAGGACCGAGGCCATTTTGACTCTAGAGCCTCCTTGATTATGTATTTATGTTCCGATCTCTAGATATGTATTGCACTTGGTGCCATTTTGATATATTCATGAGCATACTTTGGATATTTTGTCTCTAATTGTATCTAATGCTTTGGAAACATGATTTAAAATCTTAAAAATAATTTTTTTCATTAAAATTTAAATATTTTATGTATTTAAAAAAAAAATGGTTCATTGAAACCGGTTTGACCGGTTTATTACCGGTTCTAGTTCAGGTTGGACCCTCGACCGGTTTCGGTTTTTAAAACATTGATTAAAAGGAAATTGACAAACTCTTATACTCCACAATAGAATAAGTCACATAAACAATAAACATAACTCTAATGGGAATGACAAGATCAATGTTGCATTTGAAGGGGTTAAGCACTCAATATTGGGCCAAAGTAGTTCATAAAACAATATATCTAAGGAATTGATCACCCACATCAACCTTAGATGGAATTACTCCATATGAATCTTGGTATGGTACTATGCCTTCAATTAATCATCTTCAAGTTTTTGGCTCCACTTGTTATGCCTTAGTTCCTAAGGAAAAAATGACTAAGTTGGAAAATCAAACTATGAAATGCATTCTTATTGGCTATTCATGTGAGAAGAAAGGCTATAGGTTGTTATCCAATGGAAAATTCATTATATGTTGGCATGTAGCCATTGATGAGACATAAAGTCAAATAGTTGGAGTTGGAGAGATTGATAATCTACTTGGTCATTTGGAGAAAAAGGTATCTCAAGAAAAGACAATTTATCAACCAAAACCAAATTGGATTGAAAAAGACTTAGTCCCCAACATAAATATTTAAGATTTAGATAATTGGGGTGGCATTCGTAGATTTAAAGAACACTTGGCTGGTGTTAAAGGCCAAGTTAAGTCATGTGAGGCACCATTGGATGTTATTGGGCATATTAGAGAAGAGATGCAAAAAGTACTTAATGACTACCAAGTTTGTAAGGCTAGGGAAAAAGCTATACATGATGAAATAGGGAGAAAGAGGGCAGCCAACCCCACTTTTGATTATGAGGACTCTCCATCTCTTCATTCTACCGGTGTTAGACATAGAGACCCCTTTCATTATATTCCTCCTCCCCTTGATAGTGAAAATACCATTAATCCGCCTAGAAGTAAGAAGAGGAATAACATCCAAAGCTATTTCACACCTCCCCCCACTTCTGGCTCTAACAATGCCAATGTTTCTCAAGTTCATGTTCAACCCACTCAAAATCATCCCACCTTATATGACCATTGGAAGAAACAATATAGAGAGATTGCTTATGAGTACATAGCTAGATGGTGGTATCATGTTGATATCCCCTTCAATGTTGCCCGCTCACCATAGTACCAACCTATGTGGGATTCCATTATTGCTTGTGGGAGGGGCTTCAAAGGCCCTAGTATGTAAGATTTGAGGGGATCTCTTTTGCAAAAAGAGGTCGAATCCATTGAAGAATACTTGACAGATTAAAAAGTATCATGGGCCAAAACAAGATGTACCATCATGTCAGATGGATGGAGTGATGGAAAGAACCGTACTATCATAAATTTCCTTGTCTCTTGCCCACAAGGAACCATGTTTTTGAGATCAGTTGATGCATATGATAGGGTCAAATATGAAAACTTGTTGTTTGAGCTATTGGATGAGGTTGTTATGGAGGTGGGGGTGGAGAATGTTGTTCAGGTCATCATAGATAATGCCTCTAACTATGTTCTTGTAGGGAAGATGTTAGAGGAGAAACACAAAACCATATTTTAGACCCCATGTGTTGCACATTACATAGACCTCATGCTTGAGGACATTGGAAAACAAGAATGGATAAAAAACACTATAGATCATGCCAAAAACATCACAAAGTACATCTACAACCACTCATGGGTTTTGAACCCGATGAGGAAAAGCACAAAGAAAAGAGAACTTCTTAGGCCCGCCATCACTAGATTTGCAACTCACTTCTTGACATTGCAATCTATGGCTTCCCAATCAAGTAAATTGAAAAAGATGTTTGCATCTGATGAATGGAATGAATTTCAGTGGGCCCGGAAACCAAATGGAAAAGACACCAAAAAGAAAATTAATGATCCCAGATTTTGGAAAAAAGCAGCAGAAATTGTGAAAATTGTCGATCCACTTGTTAAGGTGTCGCGGCTAGTGGATGGGGGAAAATTGGCCATGGGTTACATTTATGAGGCTATGGATCAGGAAAAGGAGCAAATAAAGGAAGAATACAAGGATAGAGTGTCTAAGTATGGGCCTATTTGGGACATCATTGATCGTAGATGGAACAATCAACTCCATCGCCTTATACATGTAGCTGGGTATTTCCTGAACCCAAGGTATTGTTACAGAGCACATCTTGGAGAATATGTGACTGGGGAGGTTAGAGATGGCTTGATTGATTTCCTTGAGCGCATGGTCCCTTCGGAGAGTGATTAGTTGGAGATACACCGACAGATCACATGTTTCACTAGAGCCACGGGTACCTTCGGCAAGAACCTAGCAAAGATTGCAAGGGATGTGGATGAGCCAGGTAACAATTCCAAAGTTTAAACTTTAAAGTTCAAGTGTTTAAATTTTATATACTTTATATTTTATTACTTCAAGGGACTAACACGACTAACNACAACCATTGTCCTCAATTGCAAAAGTTTGCAATCAGAGTGTTGAGTCAAACTTGCAGTGCTTCTGGGTGTGAGTGCAATTGGTCTGTCTTTGAGAGGATTCACACGAAGAAGAGAAACCACTTCGAATAGAAACGGTTAAATAATCTAGTCTTTGTGCAGTACAACCTCCGACTCAGGCGCAACCAATTGTTGAAAAAAAGACTCGATATAGATCTTATTGTGTTGGATGATGTTGATCCAACTTCAGATTGGGTAGTAGAGACTCACTCACCAGAGTTTTATGATGACCATGATTTGGAGATGGAGTTAGCAGGGTAGGCTTAGATGGATGCAGATCCACTATTAGGCCCTATTGGAACTGCAGGCAATCGTAGTCGTTGTTATATACCTCGTGTGCTTCGTCGCGGTCGTACTACTATGGATAGTGCAACTTCAGTGTGTGTAGTCATAAATGTCCCTGATGGTGATGAGTCTGAGGCCGAGTCTGAGTCCTTGTCAGATGATGATGTCGAGGGTGAGGATGCCCATGGCATTTGTACTTCTATCAGTAGTGATGATTGATCGTTGATCATGTTGATCAATGAGACAGTGACTTGTAGTTTTGACTCTTGCTAGTATGTATTTTGTTGTTGTCGTCTATAGAGGACCGATGCCATTTTGACTCTAGAGCCTCCTTGATTATGTATTTATGTTCTGATCTCTAGATATGTATTGCACTTGGTGCCATTTTGATATATTCATGAGCATACTTTGAATATTTTGTCTCTAATTGTCTCTAATTCTTTGGAAACATGATTTAAAATCTTAAAAATATATATTTTCATTAAAATTTAAATATTTTATGTATTTAAAAAAAAAAATGGTTCATTGAAACCGGTTCCGGTTTCGGTTTTTAAAACATTGATTAAAATGCAATTGACAAACTCTTATACTCGACAACAGAATGAAGTCACATAAATAATAAACATAACTCTAATGGGAATGGCAAGATCAATGTTGCATTTGAAGGGGTTAAGCACTCAATATTGGGCCAAAGTAGTTCATAAAACAATATATCTAAAGAATTGATCACCCACATCAACCTTAGATGGAATTACTCCATATGAATCTTGGTATGGTACTAAGCCTTCAATTAATCATCTTCGAGTTTTTGGCTCCACTTGTTATGCCTTAGTTCCTAAGGAAAAAATGACTAAGTTGGAAAATCAAACTATGAAATGCATTCTTATTGGCTATTCATATGAGAAGAAAGGCTATAGGTTGCTATCCAATGGAAAATTCATTATATGTTGGGATGTATCCATTGATGAGACATAAAGTCAAATAGTTGGAGAGATTGATAATCTACTTGGTCATTTGGAGAAAAAAAGTAGCTCAAGAAAAGACAATTTATCAACCAAAACCAAATTGGATTGAAAAAGACTTAGTCCCCAACATAAATATTCAAGAGTTAGATAACTCTTCCTTAGATGATGAATCTTCAATCCATGACATATCAACTATGGTAACTTCACCACAGGGACAACATAGTAGACCAAAATGGTTTACACRACTGCTTAAAGATKTTCACCCAGATGAACAAGAGAAAATARGAACTAGAAGTTCTACCTCATCTTAGTCAAATTTTGCCTTAATAACTCATGATTCTRTTGAACCAACAMTTTTTGCAAAAGWAATGAAGCACAAAGAATGGAAATAAGCCATGGTGGATGAGTATGATTCGATAATTTCAAATGGAACATGGAAACTTTTTTATTGTCCAATCAATGTTAAACCCATCRGTTGCAAATGGGTTTATCGATCAAGTATAAAGCTAACARTGAAGTAGATAACTACAAAGTAAGAATTGTCGCAAAAGGATTTTCTCAAAAATAAGGAATTGACTATGAAGAAACATTTGTTCCAACAACAAAGTGGAACATCATCAGAATGGTGATAAATCATGCTGCACAATATGTTTGGACACTTAGTCAAATTGATGTCAAAAGTGTCTTTCTTAATGGTGATTTGAAAGAGGAAGTTTATATGACTCAACCCCCTAGTTTTGAAGTTGAAGGAAAGGAGCACAAAGTATGCAGACTTATTAAAGCCTTATATTGTTTGAAACATGCACCCAGAGCATGGTATGCCAAGATGGATGAATACCTTAGGCTTGTTGGTTTTCATCGCCATGAGTCCGATGATACTCTATAATACAAGATGCAAGGTAAAAAATTGATGATCATTGTTCTTTATGTTGATGATTTAATCACTACAGGGAATTATGAAGCTCAGTTCAAGCAGGTAAAACATGAACTTCAAAAAGGATTTAAAATGACAGATTTGGGGCCACTTCGATACTATCTTGGAGTGGAAGTTTCAAAACAACGTCATCAAATATTCCTTAATCAAACCAAGTATGCTACAGTTTTGTTGAAGAAATTTGGCATGGAGAATTGTAAACCCTCTCCTACTCCTATGGAGTAGAACTTAAAACTTTCAAAATTTGAAGAGGGGGAATTAGTGAACAATACCAACTATAGACAGTTGATTGGCAACCTCATTTATCTGACAAACACTTGTCCACATTTTTCATACGTAATCATTATTCTTTCCAGATTCATGCAGAAACCTAGAGAAAGTCACTGGAATGTAGCAAAAAGGGTCCTCGGGTATGTTCAAGGAACAAAAGATTTTGGGCTTCTTTATAAGGAAAACAACAACTTTACACTTGTTGCATATTCAGATGTAGATTTTGTCGGGGATATCGATTATAAAACATCAACATAAGGGTATTTAATGAATATGGGTTCAACAACATTATCTTGGAGTTGCAGAAAGCAGGCTAGAGTGGCAAATTCTTCAACAAAGGCAGAATACATTTCATCTTGGGAAGCAACATGTGAAATTGTCTGGCTATGTAGAATTTTGCAGGATCTTGGTGTTATTCAGAAATCACAAACTACTCTATTGATTGATAACCAGTCAACAATAAAAATGACCAAGAATATAATATTCCATAACAAGACCAAGCATGTCGACACCAAGTATCACTTCATCAAAACACTCATCAACAATGACATCATCAAGCCAAAATATTGTCCATTTGGAGATCAAACTTCAGATATTTTCACCAAGCCATTAGGAAAAATAAAATTCACCAAGTTTAGAGATGAACTTGGCATTTGTTAAAATAAACTTTGGGATTAGAGGGGGGAATCTTAGCCTAATAATCCTAAACTTTATTTAGATCAATATTTTTTCTTAGATTAATAAAGTTTTTCTAGAAGTTGTGTGTTTCCTAGGTTGGCCTTGTCACATCCTTGTCATAGTGATTATCCTTGAGTTGTTGGTCAAGGACACTTGGCATATTGAAATAAAGCTTGAGAGGTTATATATATTCTCTACCTATGTCCCACTATGTAATAATGTTTTCCCTGGTCAATAAAATTACGTGTCTAAGGACACTTCTGGAATTTAACAGAGTTATTGTTGCATAATCTTTTATTTTACTGTGCGAGGGGTTTTCTTTAAAGGAAAAAAAATGGTAATGGTGCTTACCCATCTCAACAACTAGTTAATCTCCACCATTGAATGCATTGGGCAAGGGAAGATCCATGGTCATATTTCCAGAGCTATTGGAGAACTTTCTAAGACCATATTTCTCTCTATTAGGAGTTTCTCTCTCTCTCTCTCTCTCTAGGGCGAATTCTTATTTATTTGGCTAATGAATTGAAGTGCCCACACACAATTTTCATCTCTACTGGGTGTTTAACTTTTTTGTTGGGTCGATTCATGTTGTTGGGTGATTTTTTTATGAGCTGGTCAATTTTTCATTTGCAAGGGAGATCTTCTCCTTCCCTTGACAACATTTTCTCATTGCCTCGCCATTTCCTCTTCGTTGGGGCCCGATTTGCAGTTCTTAGAGTCGATTCTTCTTATTAGGATGATTAAATACATTGTGGGACTATTGAGTACATTGTTGGGAGTGTGAAAACATTAGAGGGTTGTTCCTTTTGTGTTGGGTGATTCATGAAAGCATTYTTTTGTTGCACAACGSACCCACACTAGAACTGCACGTTCTACTTGCTGCCACCAGGTGCATGCCTTAAATATTTCTACTTGCTATCTAACAATACCCATGACTCAAACCCTAATTTGCAAGAGAATCCACAAACTTACTCTTTGTTTTCCAAAGGTAATGTCTGAACTCTAGTTGAAGGAGAGCTCCCACATTTTTATTTTTGTTATCCACGAGTGAACCCTAGCTTGTGAAAAGCACAATGCTAGTATTTGTTTTTGTTGTCAATATTTTTGAACATGCTCGCCATACTCCAACGACTTGAGAGACCATAGTTCGTTTACTTCCTAGTTGCAAAGTGTAAACCCTAACCCTATTCTCTTAGCCTATCTAATGCACGACATAAAATTTGATCATTCCCACACCCTAAACTAGTCCCAGGCGCTCTGAGGAATCTAGTTGTTGTCAAGCCATTCCATTATTCATCCCTAGAGTTTGTATGTTAATATTTCTCTAGTCTCCACTTGTACACTATCAAAACATTGTTCTGGGTGTCCTAAAAAATATTGGTACATACCCTCTAATGCTCACACGTCTCACAACTGAATTTGATGTGAAACCCTATGCTAGAAGTATAGTAATGTTGTGTTGCAGGAGAGTTGGCCACAGGAGACACAACTAACATGGTTTGAATGATGCATTGACAAATAATGGTTAGGAGAATGGGTTGGTAATGGATAGCTCTTCCACACGGGACACCATTGTTCAGTGAGAGATTAAATCATTTGTGTATGGAGGGTGACTAGGCATATTTCATTAAATAAAATATTTTAATTGCTACGTGAATTATCTGGTTCCCTAGCTCATGTGTTGAGAAAGAATTGTGTAGTATGATTCTAGGGTTTGTCATTAAATGTATGATATCAAAGGTGAGAGAATGCCTCTCATTGGCTAATTAGACCGTGGTCTTGTGAAGGATACTTGGCCCTCTCCATATGATATCATTAATCATGTTACAACCCATAAGTATGAAACAATTGATCAATCAAGAAGTAAGAGAGTGGTTTCACTCAGAAATGTATTGAGCATTGCAGACAAAACTCAGATAACCAAGTGGCATAATGAACATTAGGCTATACTAAGTTCCTAGAGACATAGTGTTGTAGATATTTGATGCTTATTGGATTGGATTGTCATTCTCATTGTGAGATAATTGATGTGTGTAGGCTACATTGAGTGAAGACCTTTCTAATCAGAGATAGAGTTGAGATAGACTTCAGAAATCAAATTCCACAAAGAATCCATGTTGGTGAAGCGCATGGGATATGAGTCCCTGGATTACGAATCCGATGGTATCAGAGAGGTTGCATCCTTGACCGAGATATTGTTTCTAGAATTGTGAACAGAATATTGCAGAGTACAACATGGGCAAAGAAAGCAGAGATAAGTTGGAATACTTAAGGGCCAACAATGTCGAGCTTTGAGAAGAGAACAAGAGCTTGAAGGTGCAAGTTAAGATGTTTAACTAGAGGATGACAGAGATGGAGAAGCACATGGAGACCTCCGCCAAATTTTTTACATTGCTTAAGAAGAAGTTTAAAGAAGGCCAAGACTCCCTCACTATAGTCAAGATAGATTGGGATAAGCATAGAGTCCAACTTGTATACCTTGGTAGTTATCCAGATGGATAACTAGTAAGAGGATAGGTTCACATAGATGATGACGTAGCTACAACAAGAGTTGGAAGAAAAGGAGAAGGTCTTGGCAAGGATTCAAGCAATTGTACAAGAGAAAAGAGGAGCAAGGAAACCTTCCATTGCCACCACAGATGCTAGCACCGTCATTGACACCACCTTGGTAATCTCACCTTCTATAGACATATCTCAAGAGAAACTTGGTGAATTTGAGAAGCATAATAGAGGTATTGGCTCTAAACTCCTAAAGAAAATGGGCTATGATGGACAAGGGATAGGAAAGATGAGGTAAGGCATCTTGAGCTCCATTATAGTCACACCCTGGGAAAACCATGAAGGCTTAGGATTTGATGGCATAAGTGGAAATTCCATCATGATAAAAACCATTTTCATGAAGGAAACATACATGTCGGAGTTGGATTGCTCATCGGGAGAAGGAGTAGCAGTAATAAATGAAGGTGTCAGCTCACCATCACCTCATCCTTGTGGTATCTTGAAGCAAAGAAACAATGAGGAGAGTTCGCAGACTCGGCTCACAACTACACTCAGAGGCAACAACAAACCAATCAACAAAAGCAAGAAGAAGAAGAAGAAGACCACGATGTCTATGTCAAACCATAAATTTCTTATGTGTCATTGTTGCAAGAGGAAATGCCATACCATAGAAAACTATTGGTATCCAGAGGCATGTTCTTTTTGTGGAAAGAAAGGTCATTGTGAGGCAACTTGCTGGAAGAAGCAAGCCATGTTCCACAAGCCTGATTGTTTTCTAGAGTTGAATGGAAAGAAGGATTCTCCAATCCAACAACATACATAAAGTCACATGGAAAGGAGGAGTATGCCAAGAAGTCCTTGTAGCAACAACAAGAACTTTTTCCACCACTACAATTTGATTGGTCACTAGGAAGCAAAGTGTTGGCGATTTCATTTAGAGATTCACCCAAGGTATCACAAAACCTATAGAAGGGTGTGGAGAGAAAAGATTGAAGAAGATGAAGAGATGATTGCATCTCCAACCCAAGTGATAGAAGTTATCCATGGATTTGCAACAACACAAGAGGCCAACCTCAACAAAGAAGAAATTAGTTGTTTGATGGAAGTGGGAGAGAGCAGAGAAGGAGCTCAAGCATGGGATGGATTCTCTTTCCTCGCACACTAGTTGAAGACTAACTTTCCAGTGCATGGACCAACTTACCTATGACCAAGAATCCTACAACCAACATGTAGGGGTATGCAAGACGGTTGTTTAATTGACATGGATGCAAAGGGTTCTTTCCATGATGAGGAGCAATTGATCCTAGCAGAGGAATGCGACTAGAATTCCCTTGAGGAGTTGTTTCATGATGGCAGATTGCTCAGGTCACAATGAACATGAAGACCAACATTCAACTTGGCTTCATGGGTAGCCAAAATGGATTGTATCCAATTTAGAGAGGGAGATGGGAATGAGTGTTGAGCCTAGAGTTCGAATTCAGAGATTGCTCAAAGATGAGAGTTAGTGAGAATATTGTCGCACTATGGGAACAAGTGAGACACAATCATAGCCGAGGAACATAGCCAGTAGCCAGAGCCAAGAGCCAAGAGCCATAGAAAGAGTTAGAGTTGTAGCCAGGAGCCAATGTCAACACCACGTTCCAAAGAAGCAGACAACATTGATCCAGATTGGTTTCCTTGAGCTTTTGGAGACCAAAAAGCCTCTATATAGGGAAGTGTGATCCGAAATGGATCTGAAACGAGAATGAGTAAGACTAAATACTTACAAGACAAAATGACAAGTAATCAAGGTCATGAAAGCTATGTAAAACAATGCAAGTGTATATTTGAATAAGACAAATGAGTGAGAGAAAAGTTGAAAATAATTAATTAAATGATAAACATTAATATGAGAGAAGGCTAAGGAATGGGAAGTGAAGAGCCATGGTTGTTGGACTTCCCTTACCCCCTATCTCTCCCTATTTATTCACACTCTCTCATACTCAAAGGGATTTTTTCCAAGGAGGAGGAGAGCATTGTATCAAAACTTGCCAAAAGAAGAATATTGAGCACCATTTGAACACTCGTTTTCCCAATTGGGTTCCAGGGTAAAAATTATGCATTAATGTGTTTATTTTTCCTCTATGTGATGAGCATCTGCTTTAAGTTCTCATGTGTAGTCTATTAAAAATAATTGGTTATCTTTCATGGCTTCTTTGTATCTTATTAACTAGAGGAGGATTTATTTCTGCATAATCTTTTATTTTACTATGTGAGAGGTTTTCTTCAAAGGAAAAAAATGGCAATGGTGCTTGCCCATCTCAACAACTAGTTAATCCACGACGTTGAATGCATTGGGTGAGGGAAGATCGTTTTTTATCATTGCAGAGCTATTGGAGAACTTACTAGAACCATATTTCTCTCTCTCTCTCTCTCTCTCTCTCTCTCTCTGGTGAATTCTTATTGTTTAGCTAATGAACTAAAGTGCCCATGCAAATTTTCATCTCTACTAGGTGTTTAACTTGTTTTTGTGACGTTTAACTTGTTTTTTGGGTCGATTCATGTTGATGTGCGATTTTTTATGAGTTGGTTGATTTCTAATTTGCAAGGGTGGATTTATCCTTCCCTAGACAACATTTTCTCATTGCCTAGCCATTTCCTCTTCGTCGAGGCTCGATTTGAAGTTCTCAGAGTCGATTCTTCTTACTTGGATGATTGAATACAATGTGGGATTGTTGAGTATGTTGTTGGGCATGTGAAAACATTAGAGGGTCGTTCCTTTTGTGTTGGGTGTTTCATGAAAGCACCTTTTTGCTACACAATGCATCCACACTGGAACTGCATGTTCTACTTGCTTCCACCAAGTGCACACCTTAAATATTTCTACTTGCTATCTTAAAATACCCATTAATCAAACCCTAATTTGCAAAAGAATCTACACACTTACTCTTTGTTGTCCAAAGGTAGTGTGTGAACTCTAACTGAAGGAGAGCTCCTGCATTTTTCTCTTTGTTATCCATGGGTGAACCCTAGCGTGTGAAAGACACAACACCGGTATTTGTTTTTGTTGTCAACATCTCTGAAATGTTCACCATACCCCAATGACTGGAGAGACCATAGTTTGTTTACCTGTTGATTACAAATCATAAACCCTAACCTTATCTCTGAGCCTATCTAATGCATGGCATAACATATCACCATTCCCACACCCTAAACTAGTCCCAAATCACTCTGATGAATCTAGTTGATGTCACATCATTCCATTATTCATCCTTGGAGTATGTACGTTACTCTTTCTCTAGTCTCCACTTGTACGTGGTAAAAACATTGTTCTGGGAATCCTCATAAACGTCGGTACATACCCTCTATTTCTCACACGTTTCACAATTGAATGTGATGTTAAACCCTATGCTAGCAATACAGTAATGTTGTGTTGTAGGAGAGATGACCACATGGGACATAACTGACATGGTTTGAATGATGCATGGATAAATAATGATTGGGCGACTGTGTTGGTAATGGATAACTCTACCACCTGGGCCACCAATGTTCAATGAGAGATTAATTCATTTGTGTATGGAGGATGACTAGGCATATTTCATTAACTAAATGATTTTAATTGTTGTGTGAATTATTTGGTTACCTAGCTCATGTGTTGAGAAATAATTGTTTAGTATGATTCTAGGGTTTGTCATTAAATGGGTGATATCAAAGGTGAGAGAATGCCTCTCAATGGCCAATTAGATTGTGGTCTTGCATAGGATACTAGGGCCTCTCCATATGATATCATTAACCATGTTACAACCTGTTATCACACAGTTTGTAGGTTGGGAAAAGCT
>SNQJ01S0040144.1:45784-82927 GCA_010110895.2 Picea sitchensis
TATCATATGCATCAACTGATCTCAAAAACATGGTTCCTTGTGGGCAAGAGACAAGGAAATTTATGATAGTACGGTTCTTTCCATCACTCCATCCATCTGACATGATGGTACATCTTGTTTTGGCCCATGATACTTTGTAATCTTTCAAGTATTCTTCAATGGATTCGACCTCTTTTTGCAAAAGAGATCCCCTCAAATCTTGCATACTAGGGCCTTTGAAGCCCCTCCCACAAGCAATAATGGAATCCCACATAGGTTGGTAATATGGTGAGCGGGCAACATTGAAGGGGATATCAGCATGATACCACCATCTAGCTATGTACTCATAAGCAATCTCTCTATATTGTTTCTTCCAATGGTCATATAAGGTGGGATGATTTTGAGTGGGTTGAACATGAACTTGAGAAACATTGGCATTGTCAGAGCCAGAAGTGGGGGGAGGTGTGAAATAGCTTTGGATGTTATTCCTCTTCTTACTTCTAGGCGGATTGATGGTATTTTCACTATCAAGGGGAGGAGGAATATAATGAAAGGGGTCTCTATGTCTAACACTGGTAGAATGAAGAGATGGAGAGTCCTCATAATCAAAAGTGGGTTTGGCTTCCCTCTTTCTCCCTATTTCATCATTTATAGCTTATTCCCTAGCTTTACGAACTTGGTAGTCATTAAGTACTTTTTGCATCTCTTCTCTAATATGCCCAATGACATGCAATGGTGCCTCACATGACTTAACTTGGCCTTTAACACCAGCCAAGTGTTCTTTCAATCTACGAATGCCACCCCAATTATCTAACTCTTGAATATTTATGTTGGGGACTAAGTCTTTTTCAATCCAATTTGGTTTTGGTTGATAAATTGTCTTTTCTTGAGCTACCTTTTTCTCCAAATGACCAAGTAGATTATCAATCTCTCCAAATCCAACTATTTGACTTTATGTCTCATCAATGGCTACATGCCAACATATAATGAATTCTCCATTGGATAGCAACCTATAGCCTTTCTTCTCACATGAATAGCCAATAAGAATGCATTTCATAGTTTGATTTTCCAACTTAGTCATTTTTTCCTTAGGAACTAAGGCATAACAAGTGGAGCCAAAAACTCAAAGATGATTAATTGAAGGCTTAGTACCATACCAAGATTCATATGGAGTAATTCCATCTAAGGTTGATGTGGGTGATCAATTCCTTAGATATATTGTTTTATGAACTACTTTGGCCCAATATTGAGTGCTTAATGCCTTCAAATGCAACATTGATCTTGTCATTCCCATTAGAGTTATGTTTATTATTTATGTGACTTCATTCTATTATGGAGTATAAGAGTTTGTCAATTGCCTTTTAATCAATGTTTTAAAAACTGAAACCGGTCGAGGGTCCAACCTGAACTGGAACCGGAACCGGTAATAAACCAGTCAAACCAGTTTCAATGAACCATTTTTTTTTAAATACATAAAATATTTAAATTTTAATGAAAAAAAACATTTTTAAGATTTTATATCATGTTTCCAAAGCATTAGATACAATTAGAGACAAAATATCCAAAGTATGCTCAATCAAGCCATCTCTAACCTCCCCAGTCACATCTTCTCCAAGCTGTGCTCTGTAACGATACCTTGGGTTCAGGAAATACCCAGCTGCATGTATAGGGCGATGGAGTTGATTGTTCCATCTACGATCAATGATGCCCCAAATAGGCCCATACTTGGACACTCTATCCTTGTATGTTGCCTTTATATGCTCCTTTGCCTGATCCATATTCTCATAAATGTAACCCATGGCCAATTTTTCCCCATCCACTAGCCGCAACACCTTAACAAGTGGCTCGGCAATTTTCACAATTTCTGCTGCTTTTTTCCAAAATCTGGGATCATTAACTTTCTTTTTGGTGTCTTTTCCATCTAGTTTGTGGGCCCACTGAGATTCATTCCATTCATCATATGTAAACATATTTTGCAAGTTACTTGATTGGGAAGCCATAGATTGGAATGTCAAGAAGTGAGTTGAAAATCTAGTGATGGCGGGCCTAAGAAGTTCTCTTTTCTTTGTGCTTTTCCTCATCAGGTTCAAAACCCATGAGTGGTTGTAGATGTACTTTGTGATGTTTTTGGCATGCTCTATAGTGTTTTTGATCCATTCTTGTTTTCCAATTTCCTCAAGCATGAGGTCTATGCAATGTGCAGCACATGGAGTCCAAAATATGGTTTTGTGTTTCTCCTCTAACATCTTCCCTGCAAGAACATAGTTAGAGGCATTATCTGTGATGACCTGAACAACATTCTCCACCCCCACCTCCATAGAAACCTCATCCAATAGCTCAAACAACAAGTTTGCATCTTTGACCCTATCAGATGCATCAACTGATCTCAAAAACATGGTTCCTTGTGGGCAAGAGACAAGGAAATTTATGATAGTACGGTTCTTTCCATCACTCCATCCATCTACTGATGGTACATCCTTTTTTTGGCCCATGATACTTTGAAGTCTGTCAAGTATTCTTCAATGGATTCGGCCTCTTTTTGCAAAAGAGATCCTCTCAAGTCATGCATACTGGGACCTTGGAACCCCTTTTTGAGAACAATAATGGAATCCCACATAGGTTGTGGTAATATGGTGTGAGGGAAGCATTGAAGGGGATATCGGCATGATACCACCATTTAGCTATGTACTCATAAGAAATCTCTCTATATTGTTTCTTCAAATGGTCATCTAAGGTGGGATGATTTTGAGTGGGTTGAACATGAACTTGAGAGACATTGGCATTGTCAGAGCCAGAAGTGGGGGAGGTGTGAAATAGCTTTGTATGTTATTCCTCTTCTTACTTCTAGAGTTGATATTTTTCACTTTCAAGGGGAGGAGGAATATAATGAAAGGGGTCTCTATGTCTAACACGGGTAGAATGAAGAGATGGAGAGTCCTCATAATCAAAAGTGGGGTTGGCTTCCCTCTTTCTCCCTATTTCATCATGTATAGCTTTTTCCCTAGCCTCACGAACTTGGTAGTCATTAAGTACTTTTGCATCTCTTCTCTAATATGCCCAATAACATCAAATGGTGCCTCACGCACTTGAAGCTTAAATTGGCCTTTAACACCATCCAAGTGTTCTTTCAACCTACAGATGCCCTCCCCCACCCCTTGATGCATTTTTTACAATGCACTTGCAATACATTATACCTTCATTCATCTCGGCATGGACCCGTGCGACATCTTTAATTTTTGGAGCCATTGTAAATTTGTAAATGCAAACTCAAAGGCTAAATCAAAGGTGGAATTTGCACAATGCAAGCAATCTGAAAATGCAAAGATGAACCTTGTCTTGGAGACTCTTACAAGTTTCAAACATTCAACAATCAAGATTCAACTCTCAAGATGGAAAAAAATGAGGTGGAAATTGTTCGGCCTCTAGAGTCTCCTCAAGCTCCTCCAATCTTGAAGATGAACTATAGCCTCATAGTTGAGATGTCAAATCCACCACAAGCTGCCCAAAACACTTGCCCGATAAGCTCCTCAAGGCTGCTCCAAAACACAAAAGCTCCAAAATGCTCCCAAATGCTCTCAAATGCTCCCAAATGCTCCCAAATGATGAATGAGAGGTGTGAGGCTCTTAGAGGGGGTTGTTGTGTCTTTATAACATGTTGTTAGGGTTTAGGGGTAAAGGGTTTAAAAACAAAACAAAACAAAAATTGGCATCCGTTAGGCGTCCTTGAGAAATAGAAGCCAGAGGCAGGCCGGGTTTATGGCCGAAACCGACCGGTTAGGTACCAAGCCCGGTCGGTTGGTTTTCACACCGGTTGGTCGATCCACCTTCTAGCAGGATCAAACCGGCACGATTCTAGTTACGGTTTGGCCAGTTTTTAAGCTCTTTGCTTTTAATTCCATTTCTCTTGCAATAACCATTGAATTCATATGCAATGAAATCTCCCTCATTATTTCTTCTAAGGGTGGCAATATTCTCTTTGGTGGCATTTTCAACTAAGCATTGAAATTGTATGAATGTGTCAAAGGCTTCTTATTTGTTCTTGAGGAAAATATGCCAAATCATCGATAAAAGAATGATGTATTTGCATCCACTAAAAGAATATTCCATGGGACCACAAATGTCACTATGGATTCATTGCAAACATTTTCTTGTTCGTCATGTACTTGTGAAGAAAGGATCCCTCTATTGTTTTTTTTCCAATGATACAAGCTTCACACTTACCAAATTCCTTTTTGAAAGTAGGCAATCCTTTTACCATTTCATCCTTTTTAATTTTACTAAGGCTTTCAAAATTCAAATGGCCAAATCTGCAATGCCATAATCTTAAGGAGCTAGGATATAAATCCACTGACGTCGCAAAATCCTGTTTTTGAGGAATGGTTGTGCCTTGTAGCCTCAAAAGTTGTCCAACTTCATAGCCATTGTATTGTTTTGAAATTTTGTTTGGCTGAATTAATGTTGATCCATCCATATTCCATGATAATCCAATGGCCTCCTTGTTTGATGAGAACCAGAGACAACAAATTATCTTTGAATGATGGAACATACCAAACTTCCAGATCTGACCATCATCTAGATCATAAATTCATTGTGTTAAAAACTTTGATTACACACACGCTCCAAAGGTCCACCCCACAACTCCTCACAGAAGAAAAGACCCATTTAACTAAATCCCTCCTATCAAATGGTTGCTATGCTCGAGTAAACTAAAGCCTTTGGCAAACAATAACCCTAAACCAAAAACCTCCACCCCTCCTTGGGCTCTCCTAACTCTCCCCTACATCCAAGGCACCAATCATATCGCAAAACTCTTGGTAGAGAAGAATATCAAAGCTATGTTCAAACCCTACAAAACCCTAACCAACTCTTTAGAACTGCCAAATATAAATCTGACCTGATGCTTGGCCCAGGTGTTTACAAAATTCTTTGTTCTTGTGGGAAGTCTTACATAGGCCAAACAGGTAGAAGCTTTAAAACCCAGACTTAAAGAGCATATCGTCGATACCACCCATAATCGAACTTCCAAATCAACTATTGCCAAATACTTTTTCAAATAGAAGCACCTTATTTGCTTCAATCAAACTAAAATTTTAGCCTTTGCTCCTCATTACTCCTCTTGTCTCATTCAGGAAGCTCTTTAAATTGAAAAACATCCCAATAACTTTAATCATTGAAGATGGCTACAAGCTTAGCCAATCCTAGAATCCTACCATTCATCGTTTGGATCATTAGGCTCCCCCCCCACTTCCCCTCTTTGATTTTTTCTTCTCCCCCTGCTCCCTCATCATGACTGCTCCATCGGTCTTCTCCTCACCTCAAATCTTCTCTTCTTTCTCTTCTTATCTTTATTAAAGAATCTTTTTTTCTCATCCCACCCCAAAATTATTGGTTTCCCTTAGTAATTAATCTTACCATCTTCTCATGTTTAAATTTTTCCACTTCAATCATCATTCTCTCACAAATTCTTTGATCAAAAATTTTTACTATCACCCTCCTGATATATCTCTCCTATTCTCATTTGTTTTACTTAACTCGTTATTTATATTTACTATTTTACTAATATTCTAATTCTTGTATTTCACCATTTAACTAATTATTTGCCCTTTCTATCTACTGTCTTCTTTACGTTATCTTCTATAAACCCCAACACTTTATTCTTTAAATTATTTCTTCCCCATTCTTTCCATTAACTTTTAACTCCTCTATGATCGCTCTTTTAACCCTATTTTCAACGTCTACCTTATTAACTATCTCTTTAAATTTATTGGTTCTTTAATTTGACCTTTTCTATCCATTATCTCTCTATCCCAAGACTACCTTTATTAGTTTATTATATTTTTCTTTCTAATCTTTTTCCGGCTCCATTCACCTCGATTACTTTCGTTTATTTTTGATTTCCCATTTTGCTAATGTTTGAAATTTTACCCTTTAGTAAGTCCTTAATTAATTTATTAATTTCCCCTATCTATATTTTATCTAATTCAACCCTATCTACACGTCATCTCTTAAACCCTAACATCTTTTTTCTATGATTCTCCCTCTTAACCCTAATCTCAATGGCTACCTTTTAACCCCTCTCAATAACTACCTCTAATAATTTATTATTTCATTATTTTCACCCTTTCATTATTTGACCTTGCCTTCCATTATTTTTATCTCAAAGAATACCTTTCCCATTTAATCAATTTATTAATTTTACCTCTCTATCCGTTGATTTCCGCTCTCATGTAACAACTAGTGATTTCTCCTCGTCCATGTAAACAAACCTCAACACTCTTTTACAACATACTATTTTTTTTGTCCCTGATGATGGGTGGGTGTCCACTTTCAGCTTTATTGGATGTTTTGAAACCTCTCACATAGTTACATCTAGAAAAAATCTTCTTCAAGTAATAATTTTCCAATTCCTGGAAGATAAAAGCAAACAAATCCTTTTCATTGAGGTGTATGAGTTGTGTCATCCGCCAAGTAAATTGGATTTAGTTCCATATCCTGATATGCCAAGTAAATTGGATTTAGTTCCATATCCTGATATGTCCAAAAGTAAGATTTTTTGTAGCACATATGTTGAGTAGCCCCTGTATCTAATATCCAATCATCTTCATAATCCTTTCTCATCAATTTGTTGGTGGCAGCTGAATCTGTAGATTCAATCTCCTAGTTTGTTGTCAACACATAATCATCTTCTTGATTTTTTGCATACTGGGATGAAGTTGAAGCATTAGGCTTAGAATGTTGTTTGAATTTTTTTTTATCCTAATGCAAATTTTCATTTCGTGTTCTACACTCTTCCACCACATGACCAATGCGAAGACATATTTTGCACTTGAATTGAGACATATTTTTGCTTCTTTGATTTTGCAGTCTTCTAAAATATTGTTGGTTTCTACCTCTTCCTTGGCTTCTTCCACGACCTCGACCATACTCTGAATTTATTCATTCATTGAATCTTCCTCTTCATCTTTAACTTTAATTGGGTGATCCTCTTATTCTTGTACTTTCATTGTAATTACTTCTTCCTCTTGTACTTTCATTGTAATTACTTCTTCCTCTTGTACTTTCATTGTAAGTACCTCTTCCTCTCACACCGTATGCCCCTTTTCCTCTTGAGCTTTTTCCTTGTCTAGAGTTGGTAAAGAGAAGATCTTCCCTCGAGTTATTCTTCTTACCAAATGTCTTGTCATGTTTAACCAACAAGTCACCCAGGGAATCAAAATCTTGATTCTCCAATTTTTCAACAATTTGTAATGTTTCCAAAAAATGTTTGTATGAGGTTGGTATTCCACGCATCAAGATTGAGGTCATAAGACTTTCTTCTACATCTTTAAAGCCACATTTTATTAATTTCATTATGATATTTTTCAAACGAGAGATGTACTCCAAAACATCTCCCCCTTCAACCAATTGTTGGTAAGCAACTTATCATGAAGCTCAACCCTTTTTTACTCAGATTGGGTATCAAACATCTTATTAAAAATTTGCAATGCATTCCAAACATCATTTGCATTTTCAATGTGTATAAACATTTCATCTGTTACAGGGGATCTTAAAAGTGCAAGTGCCTTTTCATCCCTTGATACCCATTTTGCTAGTTCTCTAGCATCAGTCGACTTAATTGGATATTTTTCTCCATTACATATATCTTTCCACAAGTCATTAAAAACCAATGTACTTTGCATATGACGACACCAAGACTTATAGTTCTTGGGTTCATTCAATTTGTTGGAATCAGTGAATAAATTTACCAATTTTGACATGATGAAGTAATTATCAAGTCCACATGATCAAATGAATAATACCATATACAAGAAACACTACACACATTGCAAAAGAGTGCTATAGGGGCTTGGCCTTGACTCTCTTATAGTCTCAATGAAAAAGACATTGATAGAGTATTTCATTGGACTCTTATCAACGGTTTGATTACAAATTTCAATTTTCTTTCAGTTGGTCGAACTTTTGAAATTTGATTCAAAAATGCTCATAAAATGATAATCATACCCCCTTTAAAGTGAACAATAATATTCAATGCTTCAATTACAATGAAAAAATACCAACATTAAACTAGAAAGTACTTAATTTATAAAATGTCATCCCTTATATCTCCAATTTTACATAAAGAACACAAAAGTTTTATATCTTCCCAAAAGGAATGATTATGTTCTTTCCATCTTAAGAAAGATAAATTATCATTTTTTTTTACCCTTATGCTTTCAGTTTCACTTTAATGGTATAAAGTATACAAATTATTGTCTTATTCCATGATACTATGTAATAAGACACTTCATATATCATGTATATATATTTAAGTGTATACTTGAGTGGGCTTAATTGTTAAGAATATGTGTTTCCTCCTCAGAGATCATAAGTTCAAATCTGGAAGGGGTAGGGTATGTATACATTCCTAGACTTTACCAATCAAATAACTAGACGACACATGAACAGACTTACTGATGGAGCGAAAACTTATTGCAACGTTCTCTTTTCTATAACAGCCTTGTGCCATGAAAACTCCCATACCAATAACGTCAACAACCAAGGCTGGAGAAAGCGTAGGAAAAGAATTTGGAGTCCAGAAGCGGCCGGTGGGTACGATACCTGCTATTTCTTTCTTAAAAAAATATCGATTACAGATGGAAATCCGTTTTGATTTCACTGCGCGTGGGCAGGCACCTTCTGGAATGGTGTTCTGAACGCGGGCCTGGAAGAAGCTTTGGAGTTTAAAGTTTGTAGAAACAAGAATTAAAGAATCGTCATAAATTTGAACCAGCGCAAAGAAACAACTCTGATATTAACGTCATGATCTATTCGAGTCTTCTACTTCCACCGCTCGGCCGCAGATGCCACAACCAACACTGCAAAACAGATAATAATGATGTGCCTATAGATGGAGGAGACCAATTTCAAATAATTTGATGAATTCCAAATAATTTCACTAAAACCTGAAATAACAAAATACCTTGTTGAAGACTTTGTTTGGTTGGATGAAGAAACCAAGCTTAAGCTTTGGAGTCTCCTTCTTCACATCTCCATCATGATCTTGTAATCACCACGAGTTTCTCATCACAATAAAGTTCTTCTCAACCATGACTTTGATACTATGTTAAATTTCCAGAAGTGTCTTTATTGATCACATATATTATTATTACATAGGGGGAGAGAGGTAGAGCATATATATATAACTTCGCAAGCCTTATCTCAATATGTCAGGTGTTTTTTACCAACAACTCAAGGATAATCATTATGACAAGGATGTGACAAGGCCAACCTAGGAAATACACAACTTTTAGAATAAGTTTATTAATCTAAGAAAAAATACTAATCTAAATAAACTTTAGGATTATTAGGTTAACAAACTCCTCCTCGAGTCAATAAGATATAGAGAAGCCATTAAAGTTAACCAATCGTTTTTAGTAGACTACATAGGAGAATTTAAACGAGATACTCATCACACAGAGGAAAAATAAACACATTAATACATAATTTTTACCCTAGAACCCAATTGGGAAAACCAATATCGAAATGGTGCTCAATATTCTTATTTCTGCAAGTTTCGATACAATGCTCTCCTCCTCTTTGGCGACAATCCCTTTGAGTATGAGTGAGAGTGAAGAAATAGGGAGAGCTAGGGGATAAGGGAAGACCAACAACCATGGCTCTTCACTTCCCATTCCTTAGTCTTCTCTCCTATTCATTTTTATAATTGAATTAATTATTTTAAACTTTTCTCTCACTCCTTTGTCTTATTCAACTTTACACTTGCATTGTTTTACATAGCTTTCCCGACCTTGATTAATTGTCATGTTGTCTTGTGCGTATTGAGTCTTACCCATTCTCGATTTGGATTCATTTCAGACCACCCCTTGAGGAAGATATCCTCCTCATAAAACTTGAGGAGGCTCACATCCCTCAAAAGGAGACAAGTCTCAATTCCAGTAAATGAGGGTACAAATCCCTCTCCCTCTCCCATCCCTCCCACTCACATACAAAAGTATATGTATCGACCTGATGCTATTGTTGTCATTATCATTATCTCTGATTCACATACAAATTCGTTAAGCACATATATTTATAAAATAAACAATCTATACAAAAATATTATTTATAATATTCGATATTAATTTATTTATTTTCCAAAAAAATGTGTAAAACTCATCGTTGTGTATAATTTAATGCAATGCACCATTCATTGTGTATCGATGCTCTTAAGTAAAACTACATGCAGTGATTGACATGATGATTTATTTAAAAAATATTAACTCGTTGATATTTTTAATGTACAAAGTCGCCACCAATTGTGCCTCCTAAAAATTAAGAGCTCACCCACCAATGGTGTTAACCTTTTCATCTCACACTAATCCTAAGTCCTTGGCATACCACCTTCATGTGTACTTTAGGGTACAATATATAGTGTACTTTAGGGTACAATATATATTCTAAGTACTTTATTATATTTTTGGATATGGTACTAATATTCCAATTAGGCACCATTAACTGTTAAAGGTGGTTATTGTGGAATGTAGTATACAGAATATACTATTATGTGAATTACAATGATTGGCAAGCCTTTTTCACCACTTTTTATCTTTATTGTTCTTCATTATGTCTTCTAATTGTTATAAAAACGTGTATGATCTTAAGGGATTGTGATCGAATGGATTGAATTATTGTACAATGGCACAAATTGAATCATTGTACAAGGGTACCTTAAAAGTGAGGAGGATAATGATCGAAATTTTCCTTTTTGATTGCGATGGATCTTTGTAATAACGATGATGGACATTCAAAGCATAGTGATTATGTGGGTGCATTAAAGAAAAATGTTTTAATTTATCACAGGATCATCCATGTTTTTTATTAAAATGAAGTCAATCATGGAGTAAATGTTGTAGTGATTATGTGGGTGCATTAAAGAAAAATGTTTTAATTTATCACAGGATCATCCATGTTTTTTATTAAAATGAAATCAATCATGGAGTAAATGTTGTAAGTTCAAGGAAACAATATTTTTAGAAAAATGTTTTAATTTATCACAGAATCATCCATGTTTTTTATTAAAATGAAGTTAATTATGGAGTAAATGTTGTAAGTTCAATTATTGAAAGGAAATAATATTTTTTTTATGATTTTCTATTTAGAATGTAGCCATTACTATGCACCCTACCATATGCTTCTACATAAACCATATGCTTATGATATAGTGCATGTAAGTTAGCAACATTGACATTCTTCCTCCTATTCTTCTACTTGTACATCTTCTTGTAGTTCACACTCATTTATTTCTGTAACTATTTTTTCATCCATGGCCCTTTCAATTTTGAATAAAGGCTTGTCATAATCTAAATGAAGGTCGATGCATTCCTTGAGCAACAATGTAACCTTTTAACACTTATTGTTTTGAGATTTCTATAGTGGGAATTGCTCGGAAAATCCATAATAGCCATGTTTAATTTGTCAATATTTTAGATCACCAACTAGATCCTCAACTACATATTCTTTATTCACCTTGCCTTCCTCAAGTGCAAACCCAAGAAAATGCTCATAATTCTTTAAAGAAAATCATATTGTTGTGATCAAGGCAACATGATAATGGATCATGGGTGAATATAGAGTATTGGAGGTAAAAAAATTATATTTGCATTGAACACTTATTGCTACAAAGTAGAGTACCTTGGCAACTATAAAAATATGCCAACGTTCAGATAAGCTTTGTTAAAAGGAAGGCAAAACATGCATTTGTTTGAAAGAAAATGTATAGATGACTCAACGTTGATTCAACATATTGTTAGTGTTTTAGACCAAAGATGTGCAACCAAATACATGTGCGACTAATTGTTCATCCACCCAGCAAACCAACTGACATGAATCTTATACAAAGAAAATTTTGATTGAATTGTTGCACCTACCGAGTCGATATAGCTCTCAACTTTGATTGCCAATGGATTTGACCACCAATGCCAAAATTTCAAGAAGGAAGAAGATATGAAATTATATGTTGGTTCCATGCGTGAGCTATCAATTTTTTTTCCCTATTGAAGATTAGAGATTGTTTTTCCCTGGTCTACTTATCACCATCAAACACTCTTTGAATAAGGCAATTTATATATAGATAGATCAATATCAATATATGCTCCTACCATTGATCACTTTGGTTGGTTTGGGTCGATGCGCTGTCAAGTGAAGTCATCATGTGTTCCTGGCCCATCCACAATATTAAATTTTTTAATGAAGTTGTCAGTATGGTACGATGTTTTTCATGACTTGAGCCAAAGCTAGGGCATGTCAACCAGAATTTACTTACAAGTCTATGCCAACTCGCTCAATAAAAACTTCATGTTATAACTATCAATTACAACATTTCAATTCAATTCAAGAATTCCATTCCATCCATGTTGTAACAACCCAATTGATTTTTATTGATCATAGTTGTTAAGTTAAATATAATTAATTATTAAATTAAATACAATGAATCTTTTTACTATTTTATTATATTATGGTAGGTGAGGGAATTAATGAGAGGATAAGGCAGTTGGGGAATTGAATGAGGGAGAGGGATTCGAGAGAGGGGGATAAGGAAGAGGAGAGAGGACTTGGAAGGGGGATCTTTCTTTTGGGGAAAAATTATGGAAGAAGAAGGCAAGGAGGAAATTATGAAAGAGAGAGGGGAAGAAGGAGGAAATTGGAGGACATAGATTGTTTTGGGGAAATTTTACAGGGGCACTGTGTTGCTAGGAACTTTGGGCTCAGGGGCCAGGAAACCGCAAGGATTCTTGGAGCTAGGGAGTCAAAGAGATTGTTCTTAGTTGGTTGTGTAGATTTTAACCTTGTACAATATTTACTGCAAACAGATTTTCAGTAAAAGAACAAAAAGATACAATGGCAAATACAAACATTACACAGAGATTTTTCCCTTGGAAAACCAAAATGGGAAAACCATCATATTCTATATGCATTCATCATGATACATTTTTTACAATACAATATACATATAGGATTCAACGACATCTAAAACCCTAACCCAATGACCTGTATTAGTCAACAACCCTAATTCCTTAACCGGAAATAGAAAACCATCGGCAAAAAACCATGTGTTGAAAAACCACCTATATATGTGACACATTTCTCGAGGCAGAAAAAAAATTGAGGGTCTTGCCCCTGCACCCCCCCTCTAACCCCCCTATGTGCTCGGTGCAACGCTCAACCCCTACTTCTCGTGCAAAGAATATAACACATACCCAACATTCTCCCACTTGTTGTTTTCTTTGCATACAGGGGGTTACAGGGTTACATATTCAACAATCCAGGGCAACAATGCCCATGGATCCTCTACACCAAGAGAACTTCTCAGTGCTCACAGATTTTGTTAAAAAATCTGCAACATTCTTCAAAGTGTCCACCTTCATCAGCAATACTTTCTTTTCTTCAATCAAGTCTCTCACAAATTGATATTGAATATCAATATGCTTTGCCTTTGAAGGATAAGTCGGGTTCTTTGCCAAAAAAAATGCACTCTAACTATCACACTCTATCCTTACAGCTTGTTGTACCAACCCAATACCTGAACATAATCTTCGTAAACATACTGCTTCCTTACTTGCATGAGTAGTTTCCATGTATTCATCTTCTGTAGTTGAAAGTGCCACTACAGCCTGTCTTTTGTTCATCAACCTTATTTCTTTTCCAAACAAGTTAAACACATACCCACTTGTAGATCTCTTACAATCCAAATCTCCAGCCCAGTCTGCATCCACAAATCCATGTATATCCACCACTCTGTCCAATCTTTGTCTTCCTTCGTAGCACAATCCATAGCTAGCAGTGCCACGCAAATACTTGAATACTCTTTTTACTATTGGCCAATGCTCCTTCCCTAGTTTTGACATATACCTGCTCAAAACTCCCACTGCATGTGCAATGTCTGGTCTAGTACAGACCATTGCATACATCAAACTGCCAACTGCACTCGCATATGGAATAGGAGACATGTCTTCCTCCTCTTCCTGTGTCTTGGGACACTGATCCGCAAATAACTTTACACCAACATGAATAGGAACCTTGATCAGTTTACATTCCTGCATATTAAACCTTTGCNACAGGGACTTTTTCAGCTTGCATACCAACTCCTTCTTTCCCTTCACAGCATAACCTTCTGGTTGCTTCATATAGATTTCTTCTTCCAAATCCCCATGTAGGAATGTTGTCTTCACATCCATCTGTTCTACTTCAAAATCAAATGCAGCAACAACATATAACAAAAATATTATAGAGGTTAACTTGGCAGCAAGAGAAAAAATCTCACCAAAATCAATTCGCTCAACCTGGGAATAACCCTTTGCTATTGACCGAGCTTTGTATTTCTCCACTTTTCCTTCTGCATTCAACTTCTTTTTAAATACCCATTTTCTGCCAATGGGCTTTCTTCCAGTCGGCAACTCCACTATATCCCAAGCCTCATTCTTATAAAAAGATGTCATTTCTTCATCCATGGCCCTTTTCCAGAGATTTCCATCATCTGAATCCACTGCCTCCTTGACAGTTCTAGGATCATCATTAGTAATAGACACAACAAAATTTGAAAGGAAACCATATGGAGTATACATTTCCAGTAGCCTTCTTTCTCAAACCGATCTCCTCAATACTAGAGTATGAGGATCTTCTTCTTATGATTCATGTTCTTCTGTAGAGTCTGACTCGTCATCCTTTAAATCAAACTCTATTTTCTCTGGTTCTTCCTTACTTGGTAGGACTTCCTGTTTAACAACATCCTTCATTTCTCTAAATACCACACCTCGGCTATACACTCCCTTCTTAGTTTCTGGGTTCCAAATCTTATAACCTTTGAGACTGTCTTTATATCCAATAAAGATACACTTTTCAACCTTCTTATCTAGCTTACCCCTATTTTCCTTTGGAACATGAACATATGCATCGCAACCAAATACCTTGAGATGTGTGAGAGAAGGTTCCTTACCAGTCCATACCTCTTGTGGAGTCTTATCATCCAACGTTGATGAGGGTGATCTGTTGACCAGGTAACATGCAGTACCCACTGCCTCTGCCCAGAATTCTTTCCCTAACCCAGCACCACTGAGCATGCACCTTGCTTTTTCCATGAGCATCTTGTTCATCCTTTCTGCAACTCCATTCTGTTGAGGTGTGTATGGAGTAGTATTTTGCCTTGCTATACTTCACTTCTTACAAAATTCTTCAAATTCATTCCCGCATAACTCTTCACCATTATCTGTCCTCAACACCTTAATTATTTTCTCTTTTTGATTCTCAACAAGAGCCTTAAACTCTTTAAACATGTTAAAGACTTCAGATTCCTTCCTCAGGAAATATATCCAAGTATTCCTCGAGAAGTCATCTATAAAAGAGACATAGTACACAGATTTTCCCAATGATGGGACAGACACAGGTCCAAAAACATCATTGTGAACTAACTGTAAAATTCCTTTTGCCCTCGTTGCTCCAGAGGGGAATCTTACCTAATTTTGTTTCCCATATAGACAATGTTCACAGAAATCAAAATACGGAGAGTTGTTAGACATACTTTCAACCATACCTTTACCGTGTAGTAGTCAAAGACCCTTCTCTCTGATATGCCCCAGTCTTTGATGCCACAACATAACCTTTTCTCCATAGACTGTAGGAGTTCTTTCTTATTCAAATCCAATATCAGGAACAATGGAACTATTAAGCCCATCACTAATAGTGCTTCCCTGCAGCTCATACAAAGTTCCAAACCGAACTCCCTTCAACAACACCATTGCTCCTCGAACCATCCTACAGGTTTCCTTTTCAAATATTGTTTTTAACCCTGCATCGTCCATTTTTCTTACATAAATCAAATTTATGGCCAAACCGGGGATGTGCAGAACACCAGACATTGTTCTAATCCTTCCATCTATGAGCCTCAACTTCACTTTTCCTCATCCTATGATTATGGTTGTCGAATCATCACCTAAGAAAACATTACCTCCATCATACCTTTCATATTCGTAGAACCAGTCCCTGTGGAGAGTCATATGAAAGGATGCACCAGATTCAACCAACCATGCCTCATGATATGCATGTGTTCTTGAAGAATCCAAATACACATCCCCTCCTTCTTCCTTGGAGGTCTTTTCTTTTGTAGAAGGAGATTCTTCAGATCCCTTCTTTTTCTCAACTTTGGATCTACACTGCTTCTTGAAGTGCCATTCTTTTCCACATCTCCAACATACCTTTACAAACTTTCCAAGAGATTTAGATATACCCTTAGACTTAGATCTCCCACTTAGAACTTAGATCTATTTATTTCCTAGGAACGTCCTCTTGCAAATAATGTGTCTGTGCTCTGTCCTTCCATATTCTTTTGTCTCATCTCCTCCGACAACAAAGATGATACCACTTCATCAAACTTCAAGGAAGTTGTATTACTACCTATGGCCACAACGAGACTATCCCACCAGTCTGGTAAAGAACATAGTAAACTGATACATTTATCTTCATTTGAAACTTTAATCTCAACAGATACTAACTGACTTACCACAGTATTGAAGGTGTTCAAATTCTCTACCACTGAGTCTCCATCTCTCATCCTCAGGTTATACAACTTCTTTCTCGGGAATAGTTTATTCACTAAGGACTTAGACTGATACAACTTCCCCAACTTATCCCATAAATCCTTGGTTGTAGCTTCCTCTAACACATTCGGTAATATTGAATCTAAAAGACACAGTCGGATTGTGCTCTTTGCCTTCCGATCCAACTTCTTCTAATCATCTACTAAAGTTCATGTAGGTGCAGTACCTAGATCTACCATGATCTACTGATCTATGTCCACCAACAAGTCTTCCATCTTGAGCTTCCATAGCTCAAAACTTTGTCGATTAAACTTCTCGATCTCCATCTTCGAATTGCTTGCCATTTCTTTTCACCTGAAAAATCAATACCACAGATCTCCCATTGTAAAAAGGCTTATCATAGTCCCAAGCCAAACCCTTAACCACAAAGGCGTCCCTCTGATGCCAACAAAGCTCTGATACCAAATGTAGATTTTAACCTTGTACAATATTTACTGCAAACAAATTTTCAGTAAAAGAACAGAAAAGATACAATGGCAAATACAAATATTACACGAAGATTTTTCCCTTGGAAACCCAAACTGGGAAAACTAGCATATTAGATATTCATTCATCATGATACATTGTTTACAATAAAATATACATATAGGAGCTAGCGACATCCAAAACCCTAACCCAATGACCTGGATTAGTCAACAACCCTAATTCCTTAACCAGAAATAGAAAACCATTGGCAAAAAACCATGTGCCAAAAAACCACCTATATATGTGACATGTTTTCCGAGGCAGAAAAAAAAATTCGGGGGTGCTGCCCCCGAACCCCTGCGGCCCCCCCTCTAACCCCCCTGTGTGCCAAGTGCAACACTCAAACACTAATTCTCGTGCAAAGAATATAACACATACCCAAAAGGTTGGGAGGTAAATATTCAGTTTCAGGCAAGCAATTTCAACAGGATGGCCTAATTCAAGAGGTAAATTCTGAAATTATTATTTTTGTACTAAATTCAAGAAATTTCAAGTTATAGCAATTATAGATATACTATGTGATGTCTTAGATTTTGTTCTTAAATATTGCAACCAGAATGGAAGAAATCCCCTATCATGGTTAAACAAAAATATAGATTTACTCTAGTTTTAAAGCCATTATGGTTGTTACAAATGGTATCAGAGCCTAGTTTCAAAACTGAAACCTAGGGCCTACCCACCTTAAGAAAAAAATTTAAATAATGAGTATAAATAACCCATAAAACCATGAAATAACTCTCAAAACCCTGAAATTACCACTAAGAAACCCTGGAATAACACTTATAGAGAATACCCAAAAAAAAAAACTATGAGAATTCTAAATTAGGTGAAAGGTAGCTGGAAGGAGCCTTGCAAACCTATTCCATTCTTCCATCTCTCTTCCACCCACAAGAAATTGTTAACATCAAGACCTTTGCACACCTTTTCACATGGTCATCTTTGACTCTTTTACCCAAATTGGACAGCCACTAGTAAATTGCAGAGGTCATCAAGATGATGACCTACATAAGCTGTAAACAAAAATAAAAAAAATGCAATAACATAAAAAAAATGCAATAATATATACAAAAAATGAAACAATATAAACAAAAAAAAAATATTGGGCCTAGCCCAATCTCCAAGTTCATGTACCAACACACAATACCAAATATTTATAACAAGTGTTGAAGAAACAAATCCCAGCGCCAAGTCTTGTCCAAGCATCACGTAGGACGAGCCCACTTGGGGAAAGCCCAAAACTAGTTTTTCTAACTTCCTAGTTGCTTCCCACAACTCTGGAGACAAGCGATAAACCTTGTCAACAACTTGTCGGAACTTGTATAAGGTGTCGGCCTCTCCGACATTTGATTTGAGACCCACCAGCTACTCTTCTTCATGTTCTTTAACCCTCAACCTTTCATTCGCATCCTCTATAGTTCGCTGCACATAATCTCCAACCCTCTTAATGGACTCCTTGAAAGAATCGTAAGTCTCACCTGTAGTTTTCAGGGCTTGCTCTCCCTCCTCTTTAATCTTCGCCCCGTCATCAGAAATTTTTCCCTTGGAAGACCCAAAGCTGTCGCCTGCCATGTGCTCATAACTTTCTTTGGTGGAAGCGCCTCTAGACAAGTCCTCCCCGCTCTTCTTTTCTCTCTCTTTGGTATAATCGAACATCTCTCTCATCTTCTCCTTATACGAATTTAAATTCTCAGGTTCCTTCTTTGAACTCGTAAATTTCTCTGTTAGTCTTTCAGAGGCGTCTTTCAAGGTTTCCCTGACTCCGACACTACTAGTCTTTGCATCTTTCGAATCCTCTGGATTTCCCTCTCTTTCGTCAGGGAGGTGGGAAGACACAACCTCTTTCACTCATATGCATGTATATTTTAAATAGCCTAGAGTTTGGGATACCTTGTCCTTGGATGACTCGTACACTAGTCCAGTTTTATCATACGCATCATGCGCTTGATCCTTCACAGCCTCCTATGCTCTATCCTGCACAGCCTCTTATGCTCTATCTTTCACAGACTCTGCAACATTGAGGGAAGAAGAAGTCGCGTCCTTGGCCTTGCAAGTCATGGCTTTGACGATATCCTTGGTCTTGTCGGCGCCTGTTTTGATGAGATGAAGCACTTCGTCCCCAGCATCCAGGACCTCCATCAACCCAGAAACCAAGTGTCAAGCCACGAGGAAGAGAGCCCATAAGGGGCGTTTCTTTTTTCATTGTGCGTCCAAGTGTGAGGCGCCGAGGGAGAAATCCCACAAAAGATACCCTTGCACCATGCATTTTGACCATAACCAACACCTCCGCCAGCCCAGAAACCAAGCATCAAGCCACGAGGAAGAGAGCCCACGAGGGGCATCTCTTTTTTCACTGTGCATCCACCAACACAAGTTGCAACCAAGACCAAGCACCCAATCCACGAGGAAGAGATCCGACGAAAGGGTAGTGCACTACCCGTCTCCGCCACCAGCGTCGAACCACGAGGAGAAGAGCCCAGAGGGCACAAGTCCATGCGTTATGCATCGTCGGCCTGGTTGGTTCACCCACCCATGGCGACCATGCCCTCCCCAATGAACTAGCAAGACCACTGCAGAGAAAACCTCGGTAGCAAAGAAAGCTTTGGGTTCTATGGGATTGAAGCTCGAACAATGGTCGCCCCTATGCACATCTGCTTGAAAAGAATAAACCAAAACCCTAACAAATGAAATGAGGGAGAAAAGTGAGGGGGGTTTTAGTGTTGATCTTTTTGTTTTGGAAGGTGGGAGGGGAGGGGCACATGGCCATGGAAGGCCCCATGTTGACCCACATTGTTTTGCGTTTCTTTTTACTATAATTTATTTAAATAAATTATAATTCCATTTATTTGTTTGTTTATTTGATTTGATCTTTAATTTATTTTAATTTTTATAAATATAATTGTATATAATTACTTTGTTATATATATAATAATTTTGATTTAAATTATATATAAATAAATTTTGAATTAAATTACGAAGTATATAAATAAAGTATTTTATGGTTATAAATATATAATGCATGGTTAGACATATAAATAAATTATTTATGGTTATAAAATGTATATTTAATAAAGGGGGGGTTTATATACATATTATAAGAGCCAAATCTATAGGAATTACAATCATATTTTAATGGAAAAGTGTTTAACTAATTAATGTTCATAAATTAACTAGAGATAATTGATCGATGTAAATTAATGCTAATAATTAATAAATAGATAATTATGAGATTTAGTGTATTACAAATAATAGTATCATGGCATTAGCATGAGTGGTGCATGTTGATACACAAAAGAGTTAGATGCTTGATTAAACAGGTAAGTAAGGGTAATTGACGAGTGCCCCACAATGCTAGCTTACCTAGCAAGGCAAGATGGTTAACAACTTACCCGAACAAGTTACCAAGCTTAGAGGCTTTTGACCCTGACCTTTAGCCACTCACCTTATAGGAGTAATGTTTGTTTACAGAGAAGTATAAGAAACTTACGCCTAACCCTATATTTGCAAGTATAAGTTTGAGAAAATGTGGAATGCCTTAAATTTTTCCCTGATAAGCATTTGGTTGATCTAGATTCAGTTATTCAATATGGTTAGGACTCAAGAAAATCAAGGTCGAGGGGCATTATCACAAGGACCACCAACATCAGCACTGCCACCACCATCGCCTAAATTATCTCTCATTTTGCACTCTTTAGAGGCTATTAATGAGACATTAAAGGGACGCCATTCAGCGGAGGTTGAAGTGGAACCCCCACCTTCTAGAGTGGGTAACCCTGAAGCATCGAGGGACTCAGAGGGAGGGCCTCCACCAAGGGACATCACCAGAGAACTACAGAAGATCAAACTCCCATATTTTTCTGGGGGTCGTGCTAGTGAACGTGCAGAGGCATGGTTGGAAGGAATGACAAGATGTTTAACCTTAAGAAACTATGCTTCCACATCAATGACGAAGATAACAATATTTTAGTTGAGGGATAGTGCCTTGAATTGGTGGGGTAACCTGGAGAGGCAATTGCACCTTACCCCAAAAACCGTCTCAGGGGAGCTTTCTGAGGAAAGGTTCCAGAGGAAATATTTGTCTGCTTACTAAGAGGCACAACATGTAGGAGCATTTCATGCTCTAGTTCATGGAAACAATATCGTGGAAGAGTACGAGATCAGGTTCATGGAGTTAGTAAAATATGTGTCGTACATGGATATCAATCAACGAAAAGAAGAACCTTTTGTGTATGGGTTAAACCCTAAGATAAGGGCCATGGTACGGATGTGGAAACCGTCGTTAGTAGCTAAAGTAGTTGAAAACGCTCGTTATGCGGAGGAGATTATGATCTTAAACAACGGTATGAGGTCAACCATTACACAACATCTTGGATTCGTGGGGAATGCCCCTAGGAATTTCTCCAGGGGAGAAAGCTCTAGGCCACCTCCTTGTGGAAATAGAGTCGCTCCTAGAGAAATTACAACAGGTATTTCAATGGCAGTGAGTGCATCATCCCACTCATTGCCAACGACGCATGCAAGTCCACGAACTTCTCAAGGAGCAACAAGTAGGAGCAGGGGTTCCATGGGAAGGAAGTCATTTCAGAGACTATCACAAGGAAATGTGCAAGTTCCATATTGTGTTACTTGTTGTGGGTGTGGAGGACCCCATTACCAGCGTGATTTTCCAGAGTCACAATCAACCTTTGAGCATAGAGAAGGAAAGGCCCTGATGGGAAGAGCTAGTAGTAGCCAACAGATTTATGCAGTGATTAATAATCCCCAGACATAACATCAATCCCCGGTGGTGGAGTTATCATGTATGCTAAATCCTGTCAATGTTAAAATTTAATTTGATTGTGGTGCTACAGATAGTTTCATTTCACTTTGTGCATTAGAAAAGTGTGGGTTGGCAGCCTACGAGCACGATGACTTTAAACAAGTTGAGATGGCTTCGGGGGGGAAACAATCGGTAGGACCTAGCATTGATAATTGTCCAGTATACCTGAGATTGTGTACTACTAGGTTGAAGGTGTACGCCATTGCTTTAGGAACATATGACCTAATCATTGGAATGAACTGGTTAGAATCCCATCAAGCTATGGTAGATTGTTTCACGAAAAGGGCGCTTTGTGTTGATGATGAAGGAAGTTCAATAGAGATCCACGGTGTACGGAGGAAGGTGTCTCTATGCCTTATCTTGAACATGAAGGTTAAACATTGCATGAGGAAAGGCATTCGATTATATGTAGTGGAAGCAGTCAATGAACGGAAAGGACCCTCCATGTATCAGTATCCAGTATTGTCGGAGTTTGAGGATGTTTTTCCAAAAGAGTTGCATGGGTTACCTTTTAAGAAGGAGCTTGATTTTACCATTGAGCTAAAACCTGGTGCAGATCCAATTTCCAAGACACCATATAGGATGACGTCTCCAGAACTTTGTGAGTTGCAGATGCAGTTAAAGGAACTACTTGAATTAGGGATAATAAGGCCTAGTGTCTCACCTTGGGGTGCACCAGTAATTTTTGTCAAGAAGAAGGATGGTTCCTTACGATTGTGTATAGATTACAGGGACTTGAACTGTGCTACAGTGAAAAATAGGTACCCAATGCCACATATAGATGATCTCTTTTATCAGATGAAAGGAGTAACAATTTTCCCAAAAATTGATCTGCGATCAGGGTATCACCAGTTAAGGATTAAGAAAGGCGATATTACTAAAACTTCCTTTCGAACTCGGTTTGGGAATTACGAGTTCATGGTAGTACCTTTTGGTTTGACTAATGCGCCAACAATATTCATGAGCCTTGTGAATGGTGTATTATGAAAGTACTTAGCCCGCTTTGTAAATGTCTTTCTGGATGATATCCTCTTCTATTCCAGGAACGAAAGAGAACACGATGAACACTTGCGAGTGGTGTTGTCATGCCTTACAGAGAACAAATTGTATGGCAAGTTGTCGAAGCGTTGTTTCTTCTAGAAACAGATTTAGTGTTTAGGTCATATCATTTCCGGTGAAGGAATCTTTGTGGACCCAGAAAAGGTGAAGGCCAATATGGAATGGCCAATGCTGAAAAATGCTCTTGAGCTGAGAAGCTTGATGGGGCTAGTTGGTTATTATCGAAGGTTTGTGTAAGGGTTCTCTAAGATAGAGAAACCCATCACCACCGTGCAGTACAAGGGGGTCAGGTATGAATGGATNGAATGGCCAATGCTGAAAAATGCTCTTGAGCTGAGAAGCTTGATGGGGCTAGTTGGTTATTATCGAAGGTTTGTGTAAGGGTTCTCTAAGATAGAGAAACCCATCACCACCGTGCAGTACAAGGGGGTCAGGTATGAATGGATAGAGGAATGTGATATTGCATTCATCAAGCTTAAGAGGTTACTAACTAATGCACCAACTATACAAGTGCCAGATATAGAAAAAGACTTCACAATCTGCACAGATGCCTCGAAGCAAGGATTAGGGGTCATGCTAATGTAGGATGGGTGAGTGATAGCTTATGCGTCAAGAAAGTTGAAGAAACATGAGGAGATTTATGCTACTCATGATTTATAGTTGCCAACTGTAATGCTAGTTATGAAGCTTTGAAGACATTATCTAGTGGGGAAAAGCTTTGAGCTCAAAATAGACCATGAAATCTTAAAGCATCTCTTCACTCAAAGGGATCTCAATGCCAAGCAGAGGCGATGGAGTGAGTTTCTGAGTGAGTATGATTTTGGAATTTTGTACATCAAGGGAAGGGAGAATGTGGTCGTGAACGCCCTGAGCAGGAGACCACGTGTCTTCTCCTTGGTACCCTTAAAAGTTAATCTGAGGGAGCGAGTGTTGGGGAAAACCCTTGGAGATAATTGGTATTTAAAGGTTACTTCAACCCTCCAAAGTGGGAGGCAGTTAGAAGTCATCTATGAAGGATATAGCCTTGAAGCAGATGGATTGTTAAGATATCAGGGAAGGAAGGATGTACATCCACGAAGGAGGGGATATTCGAAGCATCATACTTAAGGAAGCCCATAGAGCACTGTATTGTGCACATCCAGGTGTGAAGAAAATGTACGCAGACATGAAGAAGCTTTTCTTTTGGGTAGGCATGAAGCGTTATGTAGTTCATTTCATTGCCAAGTTCCTAGAGTGTCAACAAGTGAAGGTTGACCACCACCACCCAACATGTCTCCTACAACCGCATGATGTTCCTATGTCCAAGTGGGAAGTCATTTCTATGGATTTTGTTGTGGGATTTCCACTCACATCACACAGACACAATGCCATTCTTGTGATAGTTGATAAGTTGACCAAGACTGCTCATTTTATTCCAGTTAGAGACACTTATGATGTCATTGATGTGGAACGCGTGTTTATAAGTGAGGTCATCCGTCTACATGGGTTACCCAAGAAGATTATTTCAGATAGGGACTCCCGATTCATATCTAGGTTTTGGACAAGTTTGCAGTCAATGTTGGGAACTCAGTTGAACTTAAGCACAACATATCATCCTGAAACAGATGGGAAAATAGAGAGAGTAAATCAAGTTATGGAAGACATGCTTAGGATGTATGTTATGGATAATCAAGTCCATTGGGAGAAGTACATACCTTTGGTAGAGTTCGCCTACAATAATAGTTTGCATAGCTCCATTGGAATGCCACCCTATGAAGCTTTGTATGGAAGGCCATGCAGGACATCATTGAGTTGGGAAAGCTTAGAAGACCGAGTGACCGTTGGGCCATAATTGATTCAAGAGATGGAGGAACAGGTGATTCAGATTAGGCAGTGACTAAAGGAATCACATGATAGACATAAAAGTTATGTTAATGCACATAGGACTGACTGAAGTTATAAAGTTGGAGATCAAGTTTTCATTCATATCAAGCCTAATAAGAGTACCATTTGGTTCGGGAAGGGGACAAAGTTGTCGCCTCGATTTATAGGACCGTTCAAAATCCAAGAGAGAATTGGACCCATTTCCTATCGTCTCATACTGCCACCCCACTTGCATAAAACTCATAATGTTTTTTATGTATTTGTTCTACTTCATTATGTTGCCAATGAATCTCATAAACTAAATTGGAAGGAATTGCAAGTATCGGACATGGCAACCCTCATGGTTGAATCGTTACGCATATTGGACCGTAGGGTCCGACAACTCACGAATCATCTGGTAGACCAAGTTAAGGTCTAGTGGGACAAGTATAGCCCATGATCTGCTACTTGGGAGGATGCAGAGACCTTACGACGAGATCATCCCTCGCTTTTTTGACCACCTAGAGAATATGTTTTCCGAGGGTTGGGTGTATGTAATGCCACCATTTGACTTAGACAAGTAGAATTACTTAAGGCCTAATCATCTTTATTTTCTATTTACTGTGAAACTATTAATGATACACTTGAACTTTTAAGACATATGGACTTATGTGAATGTCAATTCTATGAATGTTTATCGTTATTTGAATTATGATGGATATTATGCAAACTATTTCTAACTTTGAAATTTTGACATTTAAAGTTGTTGTTATGTGAATACTGAATTGAGGATATGATTAAGTGCATTTACATGATGATAATGCATGGATATGTATGAGTTTGTGTTATAGACTACTCTGCAGGTCAATGGGCTATGAAATAGCCAAAGAATAATGATAATAAAAGGTTGATGTCATGAACATCAACCATGAAACAATATGGTATGAATCTTTGTATGTGAAATTATATTGGTTCAAATGCATTGCTATGATATGTGGATAAGTGTAGTTTTTTCCAGGTGGCGAGACTACCTGAAACTGAATATACGATGACAAAATTCCCAGCAAAACAGTGCCACTGTATGGTCCATGGTAGCGTGTTGACCCTAGTTCTATTAGGAGGGGTGGAGGCATTTCCCACAATGTATCCTCTGAAACCTAGAGTCATGGGAGGATGGTGTTAGCTCACGCTCCCCTAGACGTGTTATGATGACTGCCAGTTGCCTGTTGGGGAAGCTTGGTCAAGAGAGTTGACACTTCCTCTTACAACTTCTATCTAGAGTTAGGTCAATATAGTTGATGCTCCAAGATAGTCCAACAGAGGAAGGATAGGGATGGAAGATGGAAGTAGGTTAGGGAGGAAGGATGACTAGAAATAGTTGAGTGTGTGTGTGTGTGTGTGTGTGTGTGTGTGTGTGTGTGTGTGTGTATTTGCTTAACTGAACTATAATTATCTAAGTGAATGTTGCTTGTGCTAAATTATTATAATTGAGGGATTTTGCAAACATTTTAAATGGTTTACTATCCTTTATGAAATGAATGATATTTTTGATTGGATTGGACGCATACAAGAATTACTTTAGGTGTGATAATTATTGTCATTAGTACATGTGCAAGTCATGTATGTGCTAGCTACACATGCATTCCTTGTACATGTACACCAGTATGTATAAGTTTTTTAAATTGATGATGTTGTTTATATGATATGGATGTATGAATCATGTATCATTACCATTGTATTGTAAATTACTCTAACTTCGGGACAAAATTTCTTAAAGGGTGAGTGTATGTAACAACCCAATTGATTTTTATTGATCACAGTTGTTAAGTTAGATTTAGTTAATTATTAAATTAAAAACAATGAATCTTTTTCTATTTTATTATATTATGGTAGGTGAGGGAATTAATGAGGGGATAAGGCAGTTGGGGAATTGAATGAGGGAGAGGGATTTGAGAGAGGGGGATAAGGAAGAGGGGAGAGGACTTGGAAGGGGGGTTCTTGCTTTTGGGAAAAATTTCTAGAAGAAGAAGGCAAGGAGGAAATTCTGAAAGGGAGAGGGAAATAAGGAGGAAATCAGAGGACAAAGATTGTTTGGGGAACTTTTATAGGGGCTCTGTGTTGATGGGAAATTTGGGCTCGGGGGCCAGGAAACCACAAGGATTCCTCGAGCTAGGGAGCTAGAGAGGTTGTTCCTAGTTGGCTAGGAGGTAAATATTCAGTTTCAAGCAAGCATTCAGGCAAGCACTTTCAACAAGTGATTTCAGCAGGATGGCCTTCTTCTTCAAGAGGTAAATTCTGAAATTATTATTTTTGTACTAAATTCAATAAATTTCAATTTATAGCAATTATAGATATACTATGTGATGTCTTAGATTTTGTTCTTAAATCTTGTAACTAGAATGGAAGAAATCCCCTATCACGGTTAAACAAAGATATAGATTTACTCTAGTTTTAAAGCCATTATGGTTGTCACACATGCAATACAAACTAGTTTTCTTGTGCTCCTCTTACTTCACTACTCAAATACTTACATAGTCAATACTCATCATTGGTAGCCATTGCAATATAAATTTGTATTCCCATTGCATAGATCATTTCTCCAGTCCAGTTTCTCATGTTCTGAATTAAGATTATGTTTCTGGATATGGTGATAGCTCTTGTCTATTAATTGAACTGACTTGCGGTTGTTGTTGGTTAAGTAGACTCGGTGAGAATAGAATAGAAATTGAGATAGAAGTGAATTCAGAAACAAACCAAATGTTGGCATGAAGACATGGACATTATCGATATGCTCATAGTAGCAGCCAAAGCAACAAATCCACTTTCACTCGTAATTTAAATTCATTTTTTTTATACAGAGTAAAAAGAAATGAAGATTTGATTACATAACTTACAGTTGCATAACATAGTGTAGTTCACATAGCATAATGTGGTTCCTCAGTTGTATAGCATCAACGTGGTTCCTCCATCTATGTGTATTTTTCCAGATTTGATTGAATAACTTACGATTGCAAAACATAGTGTGGTTCCTCCATCAATAGGGGTTCTGCCATTTTCTTTGGATTTGCTCCTCCAGTTGATTAATTTGAAATTTTGAAATTCTGATTTGGACATCAAGGTCATGAATATTGACTGTGTTGAGGTCCTCTTGTGAAGGCGGTGCTAGGCGGTGGAGACGGTGGCGGTGACCTTAATTAAAGCTCAATATTTTCTAGGCAGTGGCATTGGATTTAGTGAAAGATCAACATTTTCGAATCAGCACGCTCATCATTTGTCAGTTAAATCATTGTAGTATATTTAAAGTAGTGACATAGATGTGAAATAAATTTATAATCTAAACTTAAAACTTAGGTCACATAGGTTATATAAGAATGTAAAATTACATTATGCAGGAGCGGCAAAGTAACAATAAGACTCTGTGACTTTAGGTTATATCCTTCAAGAATGAAAAAAATACAGTTGCTCAGGAATAAGACTCCAAATGTTTCAGCCAATAACATTCGTTATAAAAGCAATTTAAACATTGTAAAACCATAATTATTTTGTTTTTCCTATGTACAACATTGGAGAATGAAAAATTATTTTGATTATAGCTTATCGAATGAGTCATGTCATGTGTATCAAATGATGTAAGGATTATGCTTATCGAGTTTTAAGACATGTTCTATAATAACGGAGCCTACAATTGTTATTAATGGGTTGTTAAAAGGATCGTTCCACACAATATATAAAGGGAAATTTGCTTGGCAACACACATTGACTTGAAGATCAAATTAACTCTAATAGGATATTCAAAATTCAACCACTAGTTGTGTTGAGCATTGGTACTACAAGTTGTGAAGGTAATGAGGTTTTTTCTTTTAATGCTCTTTGTTCTTCAATCCCATATTGAAGAGTAATTGTGTGTTTTATATTAAGTAATTGTGTGTTTTATGTTGGTAATGAAATCATTGTTATACTGATAATTTATGAGGGCATGATAGTTGTTGATGGTTCAGGTTCATGCTCATTTGCTACTATCTTCATGTGAAGGAAAGATGAGCCTTGGTAAACATTGCATTGTTGTAAATTTTCAATCATAATAATGGTTAATATGTGCTTGTAAAAGGACATAGTCATGGTAAATATGTGCTTGTAAAGGGACATATAGGTATATTGTTTGGTAATAAACAGGGATCATATTGTTATACCTTCTTCAAATTTTGGGCTAAGTAGGAAATATTTGAAAAAAGAGAGTTTTGATGGCGGAATGCATGCAAATTGTAAGGAGCTCATTTGATTATGATAAAGCAAAAAGGAAGCTTTCAAAACCATTTTGTAAAGGGTCTATAAGGTGTATGATTTTGCATATATTTGTAAAGGGGTATAAGGTGTTTTGAAATTACAAAGTGTTCATGACCTAGGAGGATCCAAAAATTTATAAAATTGAATTTTTGGATTGTGTCTTAGACCCACCCAAAATTGAATACGGGGATCTTAGGATATTTGTGTGTGTGGCCTAATGAATATTGGTGCATTTTTTGCTTATATTATTTTGGTTGCACATATTCTAACATATGCAAATAAGGAAACTAGTTTAATAAGGTAAGCATACGAATAAAGCAATTTCATTTTAACGAGACAAGAAAAGGAAAGCAACCATTTGCACTTGAAGACAAATTTTCTCACAGCTTTGAAGTATCTCACATTATAAGGTCACCTGCAATATTTCCTTTGCAAAGTCTTTAAAAGTATTTTATGTCAATTCTTTGATTGTGATTCTCAAGTTTGAGTCTCCAGTTGAATCTTTAAGAGTCTTCCTTCAAATGGATTTGTAGGAATCCCTTAGGAAGTATTGAAGGTTCAACAATTATGCATGTTTGTCGCACTTTAAAAATGTAATATGAGCAATTTGACCTAGACAAAAATTGAATAGAGGGATAAAGTGTGTGTGATGATGAAAGTCTTTGTATGATGTTCTTGATTGGTCACTATTTGGCATTGTGACACTTTAGTCTTTGATTGTGACACTTGGAGCATGCAACACTTTCTTTCTTGTTTGTGACACTTCTAGGTTTTGTTTGTGACACTTGGCAACTTTTTGTTGTGGCACATTGTTTTTGGCCTTAAGACGATCTTATTAGGATGGTAGGAATTGAATACTTGTTCAATACTCTACACATTTTACTCAACACTACTCAAGGAATAATTATTCAAATCAACACATGGTCACTCAGTAATGAGACCACTTGTCTAGAAGTTATGCATAAAAAGGTTGATATACTCAAAACTCATAACATATTGTTAAATGATGAATTACAACTTCTTTGACATCAACATTATGAACCCATATTTCTTCAACATAATCCATTATTTGGATTAACTCTTGTTGAAAGTGAATAAGAGGGCATTGAGCATCATAAAGCTATGAATCAAACAAAGAAATTTATTGAAGACATTAAGGTGGATGTGGATTAGTTTGAGAAAAAAGGATAAAATTATCAAACCTTGAGAAGAGTTTAATTTCAAGAGGAACAAATATTGTTTAGGATATGAAAAGAATGAGTATGACTTCTTTAATACTCTTGATTACTCTAGACTAGTTACATTTGTGAGTGCAAGATTTCTTAGTGATGATTTCAGATCTTATTTTTATGTTGATAAAGTTTGGATTAGATACTTGAACTTAGGATCATGACAGGAAGGTGGATAGGATAGTGATGATAATGTATTTGATAGAGTGTTGTGTTGGATGAGTGGGATGACAAGAGTATAAATGAATTTTAACATTATCATAAATGTTTCATAAGTAGTTTCATTGTTTTGATCTTAACCCATGTAGTTTTGTGGGAAGATAAACCACCTTCCAGAAAGGTGTTGGGAGCAAACAAATATTCAATGGAAATAGGTACATTTTGGATGGTTAGGTACTTGGCGTTGGAGTTTTGAAGCTAAGTTATTGGAGCAATCTTATCGTTGGGTTCATACTCAGGTTCAAACATCGTTGGGTTCATACTCAGGTTCAAACATGTTTATTTGGAGAGGTTTCTACAACAAATGTATATGAATGTTTTGGTTCAGTAATTTGATGATTAGGGAATGACTGAGGCCCAACTAATGTTGTCTTTTGAGTTGAATATCAGGTTTTATACTCCGCTCAAAGATAGTGTGGTTATCCTTTTCCACTTTCGGCAGGGGTATATTGTCATTGTTGATTTATAGGTCCTACGATTTCTCACCTTTTCGATTGATGGAGGAGAGATATTGATGATATTTGTTAGACTTCAAGTTTCAAAGTCTACTTTTAAATTTGAGGATTATGTTTTATTTAGGAGGATGGATTCAACATAGGATTGATGATGGATTCAAGATGTGATTGATGGTGGATTTAGGATAGGATGATGGAATAAGGATTTCATGATTTTGACATGGATTTTTTGGATTGGTTAGTTTGATCTTCAGAGGATACGTTTCGAGATAGTTCAATGTTTCATGTTTTTTGGGATTTTCAGGAGATTGGCATGGGTGTTATTTTGATGGATAGTTTTTGAGGATTTTCAAAATATTGGTGGATGGTTTACCACATTTTGGAATTTGATGATTCATAACTTGATTGATGGTTTGGTTTTCAAATTTTAGGTAGTACCAATAGTTCACCTAGTTTACTATTTAGGTTTTACAGGATACAAGATTAAAGTGTTGTTATGCACTTTTTTCTATTAGCTGGATTATTGATAGTTTTTTAAGTGTCAATTATTTTGAGAGGAGTTTCATGAACATCTCCGTTCACTTGATAGTCGAATGTAACATGGATGGTATTTGGACCTAGCAAAGGACAACCAGTTCTTTTGCATTTTTTATATGCGCTTTTGATTTTTAGGATATGGGATGTATTGGACTTACAACCAATTCACTTCTTACTAAGATTTGCTTTCATTAGTTTTGGGTTCACATTAGTGAACAATTGTAGGATATCTGACTCAATTGTTGCACAATGAGTTTTATAGACTTGGTTTTTAGCATCTACCTTTGGTAAACTTTTCAAGCAGATATTCATTAACACTCATGAGATTTCAAACCATGGATATCATGTTGAAGACTTGGATATGTTGCCAGATTTTACACTATTCTTTATTGCCTAACTGGTACTATTGTATAGATGTATGATTAAGTAGGGGGATTAATATCCTTTTCGACTCACCCTAATCTAAGTCCTTCGCATACCACCTTCATGTCTACATAAGGGTATAATATTTATCCTAAGTACTTTATTTTTAGGATATGGTACTGATATTTCGATTAGTTACCATTAACCATTAAAGGTGGTTATTGTGGAATGTACTATATAATGTAATACTATGTGAATACAATGATTGGTTCAACTTCAAGCATTTTTCCGCCCAGCCTTGTCTTTATTGTTTTTCATTATGCCTTTCACCCAAAAAGTTTGTTTATTATGTTTATTTTGTCAATGTGCTTAAGATGTACTAGAGCACTAGTAAATTGCACTCGTACATTTAATAACACACTCACAAGAACTAGAATTTTTTTTTATTAAATTAAACTCAATGATGTGCTAAAATGTATTGCATCACAGACGATGCATCCGTACATTTTCAAAATGAACCAAATCTACAGTGGAAGTGAAGAAATCAAGAACTTCAGTGATACAGTAGCACTACACAACGACACGTTCAAAGGTGGATAGTGAGCACCAATTCTTGATGGTTTGAAGAACTACAGAGAGTTACAAATAAAATTATGATTTGATAATTTTTTAAAATTTTACCCTAGCATGGTGCTCCTAATTATAACCCGACGCATTGGTGCGTGTGTGGGTATTTAGTGCACCGATGTTATTTTTATTATTTTTAATAATTATATTTATTACAAGTGCTTACAATGCAACATGGATGTGTATGTCTTCTTATGAGCATTGGTGCAATGATTATGGTAGGGCACCGATGCAACAATTGTGATTTTGTAGAACACATCGATAATATTTTTTTATTAAGTTTTTTAAATTGGTATTTTAAGACAAAATATTTAAACCACATATGTACACCATATATATCAAGACATGGGTGCATGTATATGTACAACATACACTAACGATAGTTTGTTTTTAATTATTTTAAATTGATATTTTATTACAAATTAGCGCAACCTAATGTTAATGTGCATGTATTAATACACATCGATGCACTTGTTAAGTTAGTGCAATAGCACGACATATACAGATGAAGTACATAAAAAATAAAACATTTGCTAAAACCTCTAGCCACCTAAATTGTAACATCCATGTTTTCAAACCCCAAACTAGCGATACATATATTGTAGATGTCATATATTTCTGAGAGCCAAGTGATGTATATTGTAAATATAGCATATGGTTGAGAGCCAAAGCGATGTAATAAGTAAATGATGTAAATTGAATATAATGAATAAAATGTATTGCCAGCTGCAGATGGACATGGACGAAGATTGGGGGCTAAGTATCCACAAGAGAGGGAAGGGGTCCAAGGAGGAAAATCACCCACATCTATTAAACCAAAACCCATTTCCTATTTTTCTCTAAATTATCCTTGTCGTGAACCTTCCATTAGTTGTTGAGTGTTCTAGAGTCCAATCATTAAATCCATCTAAGAGGGTTGGTGTGAGAGACACTTCACATAGTTATTGAGAGCATGGGTGGTTGAGTACAATCAACTTGGGGAAGAGTGCAAGTCAAACAAGCAAGTGAAAGGGAGGAAATTTGTATGGGTAGGAGACCAGAATTACACATTCACGTTTTTGCATAGAGAGTTGTTTTTACATTGAGTTTTCTGGCCGACAATGGAGTTTTGAGTGTGGGAGCTTGTAGGAAGTTGTTGTGGACATGTTTGGTTGTCGTTTGAAGTTGCAATTTCATGGAGAAAGAGGTTGTGTGCCTCAGAGCGATGAGTTTTTCGAAATTCCTCTATGAAGCATGTGTTTTGGGTGTTGGGCGAATTTTTATTGCAACTGTAGAATTCATGAAGTCCCAACAAGTAGAATTCGTATCCAACCTATGTTGGAAGCCTTGGAGGGGAGTGGAAATCCCTGAGGGAATATGATCAGTGAAGGGTGATTCCATCCCTTGGGTTGTGCAGGTTGAGGAGAAGTTTGCTGGTGGGTTGGAATCAACTGAGAGTTTAACTCCTGAAAGGGGGACATTAGCCAACCCTAGGGACCTCCATCTCTTGTGGATTCATATCCCTAGCTCGGGGGTGTATTATTGTTGAGAACTGGAACAACAAGGATACGGTTGGGAGGAACACCCGTCCTCTGCAATTGGTTGCACAATTTATAAGATAAGTGTTCTCATTGTTGTGTTTAATTGTGTTAAATGTTGATATATATTCATTGTGTATTTACTCTGATTTAGCTTGGTTTTTGTTTCTTGATGTGAGTAGAATGATGCATTTAAATCTCGGTTTATATGGTTGAATGTTATTGTATTTTATATAGTTGTTTCTATACACAGTGAGCAATTGTATTTACGTTTTTATAGAACATGGACAACTCAATGAACTTGTATTTCTTGTTGTATGTTAATTTCCGCATTTAAATTGGTATCATAAATTTTAATGAGTCATTTTAGCAATGACGTGACCCAATTGGCGGTTAGGTACATTGCAGAGTGGTATCAGAAATACTAGTTCAACACTAGACCCGTATGGGCTCGAACCAGAGTGAATTGGTGAAATTCATTGCTGCAGATTTTATCTATGACAGATTTGGGAAAAAATGGAGAATTTAGGGAGAAATCCCCAAATTCGTGGGCACAATCTGAGTTTGAATGTCTCCCGACAGTTTAAGAGGCTTAATGGAGTAGAGCAGTAAAGTTGCAGATCGAAATTACGATCTGGAATGATCGAAATTTGAGTTTTAACGGTCGCTTGTAAAGTTATAGGTAGTTTGGTGAATCGACGATCGAGATTGCTTCTGATCTTGAGATCGGCGGTTGAGATTCGTCATGATAAATTTAAAAATCCATAAGGTTGATTAAATCGACGGCCAAAATTCATTTCAGGGTTTTTTCAAATGAATTAGATTGACAACTTAGATTCGTTGGGGTTTTTGGTTGAAAAATTCTAAGTATGAAAATTCTCTAAGAGAAGTCGTCGACGGTTGATGGTCAGGTCAGCCAAAATGGTGAAGAGCTTGGTTTGGCCAACGGACATCTCTGATCGTCGATGGTCGATGATCGTGTTGGCTTGTTATATTCTTTTCAATGAAAGTCTAGTCGAGGTGTATTGAATGACGGTCGGATTCAAGGTATATCTCGAATCCCCAACTCCCGAAATGTCTTAAGCTTTAAGCCGGGTTGATTAAGGATTAATTAATTACTTCATTATTTCGCGTTTCGGGGATCCTACCTTGAACGACTATCAATATACCGAGATACGAAACCCCAAAATTTTTGAAGTTAATTACGATTATTTAAAAGGGTTAAACATGATTAGAATTAATTAATCACATCGCGATTTCGCGTTTCGGAAGTCATATCATGAACCATTATAAGATATCCCGAGATCTGAAATTCCGAAATTTACTTAACGATAAGTGTGATTAACTGACGCATTAACGACGATTATCTTATAATTAATCTGTTGCCAAATAATGACTCGGATAAATTGACGCAGACCTATCGGCCCTCGGCCGAGATCCGCTCACAGGATCGTTCTTTATCTCCCTCGAGCCTAATCGGTTGTTTAGATTCCCTGCTAGAATCACAAATTTTCGATCCACATGTCCTTTTTTGATAGCTTCCCTGTGCGAACAGCACTAGGCGCAAGCTCCACTTCTTCATGCGACCACAGCGCTATGACCAAGGCCCAATTCCAAAGGCGCTTGTCGCAACTCGCAACTCGCGAGTTCGTGAGTTGANCCCTCCATGCGTGACCACCAGCTAAGCTTAACGCTAGCTCCTCTTGCTACTCGCCACTTCACAAGTTGTGGCGTCCAACCTTGGCACCTTCCTTTCACAAAACCCCGAGAAGCGATGTTGACTTTTCTCCTCGCGTTCTCGCTACTCGTGACTTCGCAAGTTTCAATGTCGAGCTCTCGCAAATCCCCGAGACGCGAGAGGTCAACGAGTGTTGACTCCTTTCACTAGGTAACACGTGTATGCCTACCTGTCACACGGGCCCACCTTGCGGTTCTACCACGTGTCCCTCGTGCCCAACTTCGACACTTTGCGACTTCGCTTCCCGAAGCGCTACCTCCTTTGTATCCCAACACCCGAAGTGTCGAGATCCTGAATTCCTCGCTACTCCTTATCGCAACTTGCGACTTTGAGACTTTCGGGACAAAAGTCTCGACTTCCTATCCACCGATATGCCGAAATGTCGAAATTCCGACACGTCGTCAACGCGGGTCCCACAATGAAACTTCCCACCTTTTTGGAGTTTCGGACTTCACGACTTTGCGAATCCTGATGCTAAGCTTTCGGTTCTTCAACCCACGAAACCCCGAAATGAGATTACGTGAGTGATCCAATGACCCATGTTGGCTCAAATCCTACGGTTGTCCTAGCTCCTCGCGATTTTTCCACTCGCGACTTGAAGCACCCAATCTTTGGGCTCTCACCTTGCGAACCTCCGAGTTCGCAAGATCCCTTGATCTCTGCCACCTGTCCTCCTCCGATGGACGGTTGTGATTCTCTCGCGACTTCGCCGCTCGCGAATCTTGATGCAAAGGTTTTAAACTTTCAACTCGCGAATCCACGAAATGAGATTATGTGAGTGAATCCAACGACCCTTGTTGGCTCAGATCCTACGACCTGATTTCTCCTGAGTTTGCACTTAGAAAAACACTCGTCGTAACTCTCCTTGCTCTTCTGCAAGATCTGACAGCTCTCGGGACTTCGCAAATTCTCCACGGAGAATTTCGACCGTCCAATTCCTCCTTGACGATTCCTGCGAAATCAACAAAGTGTTCTTTCACAAAACTTATCCATCTGCAAAACAACGTCGTTGCACCTTCTTACAACACTTCAAGGCACTAGCCCTCTTGAGATTCTCTTCGACAACTTCGAAGACTCTATCCCTCCTGAGCTTTCTCCACAACTCGAGTCTTCAAGAAGACTCCTACATGCACTCCTTGCGGCAATTCTTCAAATACTTCCAAGTATTTGCACCTCTTTGACTTTGCGCACTCCCTGCGACAACAGTCCTTCAACAATTTCGCTCAGGTTGTAACTCTGAGACTTCACTCGGCCTGCACACTCCTTGCACGGCTCCTATGCTTAACTTTCACTTCTGCGAGAATGAGAACAATGTTATCCCTCCTAATCTTGCAGAGATGAACTCTGACTTCTATCAACGCACACCTTGCGGACAATTTCACTGC
>SNQJ01S0040144.1:87053-97858 GCA_010110895.2 Picea sitchensis
GAGCATGCAAAGGAATGGCGAATATTGCATGCACAAGATGCACAGAAGTTATATATACACGGTATAGAGAAGAGATGAGGTTGTTGTTGTTGTTGGAATTGTTGTGGATGTTGTTGTTGCTGGAATTGTTGTGGATGTTGTTGTTGAAGGTGATTCATGCATGAAGAAGGATCAGAGTGCAGCAGCTGAAAAGAACAGAAGAAGAACTGTGCAGTGATTGGACATGGCGCACATAGCATAAAAAGCAGAAGAACAGAATGGGCAGCAGATGCATGCTGGAAGACAGTGAGGAAGTCTAAGTAGCAAAATCTTGCAGAACAATGATGAGACTGGTAAGCTGTTATTGAACACTATATCATTGTAATAGGTTTCAGTANTGTGCCATTGTTCATTTCCCTGCATTATTGTGATCATCATTGAGTGTCTTGTAAATATTTTAAAAGAAACATAATTCTTTAAGCACGGTGACAACTGATTCACCCCCCCTCTTAGTTGTTCAACAACTTCATTGCCAGCGAGCCTGTTCAGTACCCCGGTGAAGTTATCAGACTTCCCATATTGAATTTCCTTTCACCACTTCATTGTTTTCTAGCATTTAATTGGTGAGATGAGGGCAATCAATATAATGAATTTCCTTTCTTCATATCTTTGGACTAGATGGGGGCAATCAATATTGAATTTCCTTTCACCATCTGTCTGTATATATTTTCCTTTTAATATGAAGTGGGGGTAATCAATCAGTATGCAATATACTCAGGAAGATATATGCTTGAATGTTTTAATAGTAGAGGCCTATTGACTCACTTAAATAGCTCTGGATTAATCTTCTCTCTTGCCTTCAAACATCATTGGCTTCAGGGAAATTCTTGAGGGAAACTTCTTGACATCTTTTTAAGGAATTTCCTTGAGAAAAACCAATCAGTTTATTCCTGTTAGGAAGGCTAATAAGGTTAGGATTAACCTAGACATACTTCTAGTTCAACTAAAGTTAAAGAACTATAAACTCAACCTATTCTCATTTTTGAAGGTTTGTTTGAGAATTTTCAGAACCAAAGTGAGACCTTTCTTTTCTCAAGGAACTTATGATAAAACATACAAGGTCATACTAGAAGCGGGCCTTACCATGACTAAAGGGAAAGTAAAGGGCTTCAGAAAAACTTCTGCACACATGACCACTCTTAAATATTTTCTTAGTTAGTTTTTAAAACTTTTCCTTAAGTCCCCCTTTCTTTCTTTTTTTTATTTTTTTTACTTCCTTGTTTTGAAAATTTCAGTGATAACATTAGCATCAATTGAACTAATGATTTATTCATTTGTATCTCTCGGGGTAATTTAGCTTGAATTTTCAGAGCATAATCTCATACCTTGGTAACTTCTATGTTGCTGGCCAAAAAGGCTATTAATTTATCACCTTTTTCATTGGAAGATATTTAATACATTTATCTGTGCCTGCCACCTTTTTAACATCTCTAGTCTCTTGGTTGGTCAACAACTTTCCTGCGAAATAAATTAGCATACAAATTGTCAGGAAATCTCATGAATCAATTTTTTATTTTTTTTTCAAACTAAAAAACTTACCGAAAGAAATGGAACTATAAAGTAAGCATGAAAACAAACCAGTATGTACACTAAGAGTTCAGAAACACATTACTGCATGAAGTGTTTAAGGTGTCACCCATTTATAGGGGCGTTGAGAATGTCTCCATCGAGATTTTCCAATAAAAAAACATTTTTTTCCCTCAGAAGCCGAAATCTTATATGGGTTGGAACAGATTGGATCAAACTTGCCATGTTTACCAGTGTCTTCTTTCCTGGCTTCCCATTTCAGGACCATATCGCCAGGGAGGAAATCTCTGCTTTTAGATTTTTGATCGAATAAGGCCTTCATGTTATCCTGATATCTCTGTAACCTTTCATTTACTTCGGCCCGATTTTGCTGAACTTCAATCAGTTGGTTTAGCTTCCTGTTAACTTCGTTGGGTTCTTCATTTGAATCTTGCCAAGGTTTCATTTCGGGCAGAGCAAGATTTATTGGTAAAATGACATCGGTGCCATATACCATATGAAAAGGGGAAATCCCAATTGATATTTTGGTACTTATCCTGTTAGCCCATAGAGCATATTTTAAATGGATATGCCATGCTTTCTTATTTTCAGTCAAAACCTTTTTTATCATGGTAATCAGACTTTTATTCGACGATTCAGCTAGACCATTACCCTGTGGATAGTAAGTTGTGGAGTGTCCTAATATGATATTGTATTTCTGGCGGAAGCTTACCATGGCCATTGACTTAAATGCTTGGGAATTATCAGTGATTATCTTTCAGGGACAACCAAACCTGGATACAATATTTTCTTCTAGGAAACTGATTACTACTGAGTCAGTTGCATTTCTCGTGGGAATAGCTTCCACCCATTTAGTGAAATAGTCTGTAGCAGTTAAAATCCACTTGTGTTGAGCACTGGAATGTGGATGAATCTCTCCAATGAAATCGAGACCCCATTGCTGAAATGGAGCTTTTGTTTTAACTGGAACTAAAGGTAAAGTTGGGACTTTCTGTTTGCATGTAAACAACTGACAAGGAGTACAAGTTCAGACTTTAGTGTTTACATTTGTGAATAATTTAGGCTAGTAATACCTGGCTCTTAATATTTTAGAAGTCGTTTCCCGCCAATCATGGTCTCCTCCGCACACTCCCACGTGGAATTTGTCTATAACCCATTCTATTTTGGCCTCGACTAAGCAACTCAGCAGAAAACCCAGGGGGTCTTTCCAATACAATTTACCATCTATGATACAATATTTTACATCGTGTAACTTCAGTGTCCTAGTTTTAGATGGGGTTAACTCACTGGGGCATTGTAGGGTCAGTAGGTAAGAAACGATATCGTGATACCAGACTGAAGCAGAGAACTTGTCTTGAATCTCAGTTGTGGGTGAAGTGACGTCAAGCTCATCTATTTCTAGAAATCCCTCATTTTCTTGCTGCTGATTTATCCCAAGTGCTTTTAGATTTGATTCGGCTAGCAAATTGGCCAAACCTTGACCTTTGATAATTTCAGTTGGTTTGACTTCCAGGTCGAACTCCTAAATTTTAGCCAGCCACCTACCGCTTCTTCCGTCACTGTCCGGTTGAACCAGTATATCCTTAACAGAACTTGTAGGCACGTACGCAATGATCTTTGAGTGCAATACATAAGTTCTTAAAGCCTTGAGAACTTTTACCATTGCATAAGCTTATTTTTACAATATGTCATATTTCAGCTCAGCGTCTCTGAGACTTCTGCTAAAAAATGCAATAGGCCGCTCAAAACCTTCCTCATTTTTTTGTAACAATGCAACTGCTATTGTATGTTCAGAGGCAAAAGAAAAAATCAAAAACTCTTTTGTGTAATCCGGGCTTGCCAGGACTGGTACTTCGCTTATTATTTTCTTGATACGTTGAAACGACGCTTTGTCTTTGCTTGTCCACTTCACCTCACTATTATTTTTAAGCATATCTGTAACAACTTTACAATTTCGACAAAGTTAGGGATGAATCTCCTCAAGAAGTTTATTTTTCTTTAAAAAGACTGAATTTCTTTTACGTTTCTAGGAATATTTATGGGATCTATCGCCTCAACCCTTTTGGGATCGATTTTGATTCGATCTCTGGACACGATATGACCTAAAAGTTTACCTTGTTGCATTGCGAAATGGGATTTCTTGGGATTAAGTGACAAACCAAATTTGTGACATTTCTCAAAAGTTTGTTTGAGGTGTGTTAGATGTTCTGCATCTGATTTAGACAAAACAGTTAGGTCATCAAGATAGATAACGACAAACTTATCTCTTTCGCCCACGAAAGCGATATCCATGGCTCGTTGGAAAGTTGCTCCTACATTCATTAAACCAAAAGGCATTTTTTTGTACATAAAGGTACCCCAAGGGGTAGTGAACACAGTTTTTTCTTTGTCATCTTGATGTACTACAATTTGATTGTAACCTGAAAAACCATCAATCATAGACATTATGTTAGCTCCAACTACTTTTTCTAAAACATGATCCATCTTAGGTAATGGATAATTGTCCTTAAGTGATGATCGATTAAGGTTTCTAAAATATACACACACCCTAATCTCACCGTTTTTCTTTCTCACTGGGAATAAATTGGCTACCCACTCAAAGTATCTCAGTGGGACAATGATTTTAGTGTCTATTAGTTTTTTGACTTCTTTTTCTATTACCGGTAGTAGGATAGGGTTAATCTGCCTGAGTTTTTGCTTGAAAGGTTTGACACCTGGTTTCAGAGGAATTTTATGTTCCATTATAGTAGTGTCATAAGTTCTCAATTCATCATAAGACCAAGCGAAAACGTCTTTATATTGTCCAAGCAACTCAACATACTTACTTTTTATTTCGGGACACAAATATTTGGATAATTTCACCAACCTAGGTTTTTCTTTGGTACCTATATCGCAATCCTCAACCTCCTCTGGCTGAGGCTGTAAGGTAGACTTCAAAGGGATGTCAACATGATTAAATATCCTTTCTAAGGGGATCAAATCCTTAGGTATCTAATTACTTTTTAAAACAAGCATCCGGTGGTTAGCGATTTTATCTTGAAATTCTTGGGGGTCTTCGCCTTCCTACATGATCCAAATAGGGTCATTCTGGTTTTCTTGGTTGGCATGCGTTTCGGCAAAGTCATCTGTTGTCTCTAAAAATTTATGGAGTTGTTCATCGTCCTAAAAAACTTTCCAATGTTGTCTGTTATTCTGTATGGAAGGCCTATGTCTGATTAGTATATGGTATTTTAATTTGAAAGCAGTGGGAGGTGTGAACGTTGAAGCTGCTTTGGCTAATGCATCTGCCTGTTGATTTTCTGCTCCTGGAATATAATGAACATTAACTGAGGAGAAAAAAAATTCGATCAGATCCCAAACACAGTTTTGGTAAGACCTTAACCTAGGATGTTTGGCTTGGTATCGACGATTTACCTGTTTCACGATTAGCTCTGCATCGCCAAAGACTTCCAAGTTTTTAATATTCATTCTCCTGGCATCTTCCAATCCTAACACTAAGGCTGCATACTCGCATACATTGTTAGTGTGGTCAATGTTCCATTGTAACCTATAAGAGAAAGGGATAACGAATTTGTCACCAGGTGCCACAAAGAGCACTCCAGCCCCTACCCCAAAATAAGATGAGGCACCATCAAATAACATTTTCCAGACACCAATGATATATACATCTTATTTTATTTTTTATTTTTATTTCTTATTTTATGTACCACTTTCTTCTATACATACATCAATATCGTCATCGATAGATAAAATACAATTGCCTAGATCTTGATCAACAATATAAACATGGTAGTTATTTGGGTTATGTGGGTCACGTACCGTGAATGCCAACCTGGTTTCTCTGTACAAGCATGTGAACTGTCCTCCAAAAATCGGGATCGTGGTATACGTCATGTCGAGTTGGAGGGATCTTCCAAGTTTAGCGCCCCAAGATCTGGATAATAGCATGCCATACTTCAGAGGTATATCAGCAACAACCACATCCATTAGAATGCTTTTCACAGGTCTCTGTGCAAGATTAGCCACTAAGTCTTTTATCATGCCTATACACTTGACTGTTCTTGAATCGAAAGAATATAAATCTCCATAAGGTCTGGTGATTTCAAGACCAAGTCTATCCATAATGGCTTTAGGCATTACATTGTGTGAGGCTCCAGAATCTAACATGCAATTATGGAGCAGGTGGTCGAACATGGTGAGTTTGATATAGAAAGGGGCAACGGTGTCTTTGGCACCTTCGGAATGTGGGCCGAAAATTATGTTAGGCTTGTCATCTTCTAAATTTATAACATCCGCTTAGCTTTCGTTTTCTGAAAAACTGATTAATTTAGCGATTTGTTTTCTGTAAATTGGATTTTTTCCCGGTTCGACAAGGGGTATAGGGATTTTGATCTTATTTATTTCATTTTCCAGATTAAAACTTCCTATTGTTTTTTCGATCTCTATGGTTTGGGTTTCTAACCCCTTCTTTTCAGCTTTCCTTTGTTGTGAGGTTTTCTTTTCAATTACAGGAACCTCCACTTTCTGTGTGTTTACGACTGATGTTTTCGCTGACTTTGTCTTGGCGAACTCTCTGCCAGTGATCTTAGTTTTTGCAATTTGCTTTTCAACAGTTTTTTAAACTGTCTCGTCAGTTTCACCCCTAGTCAGAATCTTTTTCACTGGGACAGTTGTGAAGCTCTTGTTTCTAGGCCTTAGATTGTACTTATGATGAAGTTCGACCATTATATCATCTGTGATTCCCTGATAGGTTGAATCATCTGTAAAACTGTTGTTCTTGTTATTCTCAAATCTATGTTTTGTAGTTAAAGATTTTTCATAATCTTGTCTCATTGTATAAGGTTGTAGGCAGTCATCACCAGGATTATTTATGTCTTCTTCTAGTTCCTCAAAATCTTCCACGTCTCCTCCTCCTATAAAGTTCTCACTTTTAAAAGGGGCTTGGATTTTTTGATCTTCATTCTTAATTTGTCTTTGTTGATTTTGAGGGTTAGGATTCCTTCTGAAATACTTTCTGGGGAAATGCTCATTCTTCGCTTGATCTAGTTCCATTCTTGAGATCTTATTTGCAGCTCTTTGATTATTCTCACCATGTCGTCCATTTTGTCTTCCGAAGATCTTCCTGATCCAGAGGGCCCCCCATGTTCTCTGTATCTTCTAGTTTTTTTCTTTCCAGTCTCAAATTTGGTTTTTAGCTTTCCTGATGCCATCATGTTTGATTCAATTTCTAAGGCATCATCTTGAATTTTAGTGAGGTCTACTGATCTCCTTTCTCTCAATAAGAGGGCGAAATCAGGGTCAAAAGCTCCAGCGAAAGTTACCTTCACTGCGAGTTGGGAGGGTTTAACCTCGGCTGGAATTTTATTGTATAGTTTATTAAACCTTTGGGTAAACTCGAGAACATATTAAGAGTTTTTCTTTCTTAGGGCCCCAAATTCAGTTAGATAATAGAGATGGTCTTTCCTTTTCGCCCATTGTCTAATAAAAGCATTTTCAAGTTCCTCATATGACGGTATAGATCCTGACACTAGACCATGGAACCAGGTTCTTACCTGAACTTCAAAAGTATGAACCAAGAGTCTCGAGTAGACATATTCATGTTTGAGTCCAAGGATGTCATCGAATTGGTCAAAGAAATTGATGTGTTCGGCTGTAGTCAAATCACCCTCTCTTGTGAATTTCGGCAGATTCCTCATGTAGTTTTCAGGTAAGTCATGGAGGGGAACTGGCAGGACCAAAGGAGCATATCTGGAAGACACCTTTGTAAATATTTGAGGGGGTGTTACTTGGCCACCTGCTCCTCCTCCTCCAGCACCAACTCCAACAACGCCTCCTCCGGCTGCAACCATTGATGATTTAAAGGTTGATGCTTGGAGACTATAAGGAAGGGTTTCAGGAAATTGGTTATCAAGGGACATGAAACTTGAGGAAGGGGAACTAGGGAAAAGTGGACTAGTTTCTTCAGACTCACAGGGTGAATATAAAGGAGAATCAATATGAGTCGTGTCGAGAAAAATGAGATAATCGTAGGAGTTATGAGAGATAGGAAAATGAACTTTGTGAAGTGAAGAGGTGTCAATCGAAGAGAAAAGTGAGGCAGATCTTTTACCTGTATTGGTGAAAGAAACGGTTGGGAAAATCTCAGTTTTAAAATCAGGCAAGACCCAACTAGGCTCAAGGGTTGCAATCTTATCGGCGGGTAATCCCTCGCAAGGAGGTGGGGTATTCAATCCTTCAAAAAGACCTCTAGTGTTCAATTCTGTAATTTTAGTTGATAAAAATTATTTGTCGATGATATGGTATGTTTAAGATATCTTCTTGATTTAAATTTTTTTTTGGATCGGGAATAGGCGAAGTCTGTTTGTCGTCTCGGTTTTTCCTAGTATTCTTTCGGTTAAAATCTAGTTTATTTATCGTGGAGTCGCCAAGTGAAAGATAAAGGTAGCCTTATAAAGTTTTCAATCTTTGTTCACTATCAAAGAGAGAAAGTTTCAATGTCATTCTTCCCAAGGAAAAAGCAACGGCACCAAAAATATGTTGTTCCTGAGTTTATACTTTAAGGCTCTAAAGTATACCGTCAAGGCATCCGAAAAGATAGAGAAGGCTAAGGATAGAAAAGTCAATTATACGAAAAGGGCTATGGTTGGTTTCTCAACTGTCTCTGTCTAGCTTCCCAGTTTTCTTGGATACTATTATCTCTTTCAATTACTGCCCATGAACGTTCTAACTCAACCCGGTTATTTGCAGTCTATAGGATGGTGTTAAATAAATTTAAAGCAATGCTCATTTGGTCTGATAGGTTAGGTTCGATATTGGGTTGTCTTGTAACTGGTACAATCATGAGGGATAAAGACTAAAAAGATAAATTCTTGTGTTTTCTTTTAGGGTTTGTTATTTCTGTTTCAAAACATGTAAGAAGAACTCCAAAACCTTGAATTAATAGTATGATGAAACTAAAGGTCGTTTCTGGTATCTGAGTTAAATTTTGAAAAGGGATATGCATGAAATGAAAAGAAAACATAAAGTTGTCGAACAAGGTGAGGCATCAATTAAAGAGGAATCTCACTTCGTGACAGAAGAAGAAAATAGTTAGGAAAAACTCTTAATGAAGCATATGATGTTGAAATCTAAGACATTCACAGGTCTTGTCCCTGCTGATAGCAGATACAGAGGAAAAACTGTAAATGATCAAATTGCAAGAATAATTAATCACCACAGTAGAGGTTGTACTAAATTGTAGTCAAGCATTCATCAAAGAGATATATGAAAAACATGAAACAACAGGGAAGCACATAACTCAAACTTGACCAGATTTGGAATCTTCAATATGTCTTTGTATTAATTCAAAAATATCTTCAAATCCTTCCTTACAATGTGTCCAGAAAAAGCCCTCTTTCAGTCTCCTAAAATTATACTTATACATGATCCTCTATACATTGATGGTTGGTCTTTTCCTAACTCCTTTGAGCAAACAATTACAAAAATGCAAAACTCAACCATTTGCATGATTATCGTTTATTTTGTTATCATCTCGATAATACAATCCTTCCAAATGATACTTCATTGTTTTGTTGAAGTATCTCTTTCTTTTGGTCCAATACATTCAACACACTTTTCTAGAAAGTGCACAAAATTTCTGTGAGGCTCTGGAAGATCCTTCGCTTCGAATAAATAAAATTTTCTCTGAATTTTTGGAAGTCGGTCTTCAATCTTCTTATCGGCAGACTTAATTGATTGCAATTTTAAGTTTGGTTGTGCCAACTACCTGTCTATTAGGGTAACATCAATTTCCTTTAATTGTGAAATTTTCATCTGAATTTCTTTCCAACTCTCTTTGAAGTTCAACTGATGTCTTACAATGTTTATTTGTCCTAGTAGCCCAATGCCATTATCTCTTTCAATACCTAATGATCCCTTGTCCAACAATCAAAGATTTCTTCGCGGTCGTCTTTGATTTCTTTGGTTGTTTTCATGTTTTCTGCTATGTTAGTTTCCCATAATTTGAGCATGATATTGCCTCTAATCTGCTCTGCAACTGATAGCATTGGATTTTTCAATGCTTCTTCGTTTCCTGAACATATAACTACTTTCTGAAAAGTAGTCCTTGCTGCTTTAGCTTCTTTTTCTTTAAAATTTATATTATCAAAATAATTGCTTACTTCTTGAAAGTAATTCTAAATAATCTCTACTTTGGAGATTAATCTTTGTTTCTCGGCTTCAATCTTCGTGTGTACTTCCAGTGACAGGTCCCGAAAGAATTTCAAATCTATAACCTGGCCTTTCATCGAATTCAATTTAGCCTGTAGTCGTCTTACCAATTCTTCTTGCCGAATAACCTGTATTTGGCTAGTCTGCATCTTCTTGTTCATCTCGTCTAGACTTGACTTAAGTAATTGAATTTCTTGCTTATAAATAGCTCTGACCTGCTCCAGACCTTTATTTATTTCTTGTCTAATGTTTATCTCAGTATCTTTTAATTGGTTTTGCAAATGGACTATCATATGATTTCTCTGCCTTAACCTTGCTTTCATATTGTCAACAATGAATAAATTTGTTGTTGCCAAAGCTCCCATGGAGCCAGCTACCTCTGTAGCAAAATCTTCTTTTTCAAAGTTCTACCCATATACCAACACCCTATGCTTCCTTACCATACCACCTTCTCTCATATACATCTCCTGCTTCAACACAACCTTCCTCTTTTTACTGAAAAAGTAATCAGAGGGAGGTATTTCTTCTATGGAGATAGGGTTGAGGTCATTAGCATATATGAATCCTATCCGACGGAGCCCAAAAGTAGACTGTAAAGGGGTCAAGGAAGTGATGGGATTACCCAACTCTGTTTATTTTATTTCCCCTGTTGTCTTGGGGGTATCAACATGAATAGTATATGATGAAGGGTAAGTAGATTGACTGGACTCGGGAGGTGTCCCAGACCTTCTTTCTATTTCTGCTCCTGGATTCTCTGTCTATGGGACTTCTTTGTTTTGTGAAGATCCTTCGCCCCCCTGTGAATTTTCTTCGGTGTCTGCTTTATCTTGTGCTTTATGTCTGAAGCCTGGGGGAATGTTTTCTTGTTCTGGAGGAGGTGTTGTTGCTTCTCCCTGTAATACCTTGGGAAAACCACTTCGTCTGTGTCTCTGGAAGGTTAGAAGACTGGTTTTCAAATCGGATGGTAATGATTGTATCCTGTCTAACACCTCCTCATAGGTTTTGGCCTCTTTAAATATGTCATCGCAAGG